>NW_026495263.1:0-20051 GCF_026875155.1 Cherax quadricarinatus | reverse complement strand
TTTTCATTGTGTTTAGTGTTGTAGGCTAGAAATAAGCTCATTGGCCCAAAGAAACCTGCTAGTGGTACCCCTGTGGTAAAGAGAGTGAGAAACACCATAGATGTCAAGAAGGAAATAATACAGAAGTATGAGAGTGGTGTGAAACTTGTTGAGCTTGCCAGGATGTATGGGAAAAACAAGTTGACCATTGCTTCTATCCTGGCAAAGAAAGAACAAATCAAGGAAGCTGATGTTGCAAAAGGTGTTAATATGATAACAAAAAAATTACCACAGACAATCGATTAGGTTGAGAAGTTGTTGCTGGTGTGGATCAAGGATAAAGAGATGGCAGGTGATAGTGTTTCAGAGACAAATATTTGTGAAAAGTTCAGTGACAAGACCATGTCCCATTTTAGGGAAATCTTAATGAGGCACCAGAAACAGAAGACTGTGAACAGTTATTTTGTGAGATGGGTCCAGTGACTCTCAAGCTAGTCCTAGTGGCATTAAAAGACAGAGAAGGGAAGTAATCACAGAGAGGGCTTGATACCTAAAGTCCTTATGGAGAGGGATTCTCCTTCCAAACACTAACTCCAACTCCCTCTCTCCTCCTCCCTATCTTCCAGATGCCATCACCAATCTTCAATAAAGGTAAGTAAAAATGTTATTTTATATGTTTATTGCAAATTTATTAATAAACAATTGAACACTATTTTTGTTTTGTGTATGTAAAACTATAATTAATGTCTATAAAATGTTTTATTTTTTTGTGTGTGAATATTTTGCGGTTTCTGGAAACTCCTTGCACTCAAATGTGTCCATGTATCTAAGGTTGACACTTTAATTGTAACTGATTCTCTGTCATCCATAAATGCTCTCAACTCATTAAGTATAAATTGTGGCATGCTTTTGTCAGAAGCCAGACATAGATATGGTAAGATTGTGGACAGTGGAGTCAGAGTGCACATGCTGTGGATTCCATCTCACATTGGTCTTCAGATGCATGATAGAACTGATAAATTGGCTAAGCTGTATGCTTTCAAAGAGGGGGTAGATTACAATCTTGGGTTGTCATTTAGCAGTTTGAGAACAATAATACGAAAAGAACTTCAAATGAACTTTATTGACTTAAGACTTAGGGAGATTGACACAAGTCAGTCCATCTATCATCATTCCATTATGCAGGAGGAGCCACATGTCTATGGTGCATCCAACAAGATAATAGACTCTTGGATGTCACTACTGCCCGGCTCCGGCTGGGTTACAAGTATCTTTGGCAGGTTAAATCACCACCACCAGATGTAGACCAAACGAAATGTAAACTTTGCCAGATGGACTATTGTCACACATTGCGTCATTATGTACTGGAGTGTGATCAAATTAATGAATTTAGAAACAACTCACTCAGAAGTGTTCAAGAAATGGCTAAGTATTTTATCCACAGTGGTATATTGCAGACCATTCTGGAGAAATACCCTGACTTTGCTAGCTGTAAATAAAGCATTACCACATGTGTGCATGTGTGTGTGTGTGTGTGTGTGTGTGTGTGTGTGTGTGTGTGTGTGTGTGTGTGTGTGTGTGTGGGTGTGTGTGAGGGTGTGTGTGTGTGTGTCTCAGTAGTAGTAACCAGTTACCAGTCTGTAGTAACCAGTTACCAGTAACCGTCCGTCGACTCAACGACCAACCGTCTCGCCTGAGTCACGGTCTTTCATATTGTGCTGAGCTGACACTATTTCAAAAAGACCTACTCACGGGGTGCTGGGCAGACGGCTAGTCAGTTTTACGAGTGTAACCAAGGAGATAGGTAACGGCTGCGGGCACTCTCCACATAACAGCAATTATACGAGTAACAGCCTACGTGAGTATTTCTACCCTAATCCACGTATCGAACTCCCACATGATAAATGGTGTGCAGCGGTGTGGAGCGTGGATTTACGTTTTTAAGGGTAATTCAAGGCGTTAGAAGACTGTTGTGAGTAGCCGGCAGGGTCAAAGGTGAATCTCCAGCCAGCCAACCTCCCCTCACACCCTCTAGCCAGCCGCTTATACCCTCACAACTTCAGCCTGCAAGCCTGTTGCAGCCGTTTCAAGCTTCCTGGCTTAGTTCGTGTGCTAATTGCTTCAATCTCCGAGGGGTTGACCCGGATTTTGCAATTAAGCCAGTCAGTAAGCCAGACTGTGGAAGTGAACGCCAGTCAGCCTATCATCCAGCCTGTCTCCTGTCATCCAACTGCTCCTCCGTGCTTTGTGCATCGTTACACGTCTTCCAGTCAGCCATTCTCGTGGGGTAAGCCAGTCAGCCAACCCAGCTTCTAACCCAGCTGAGAGAGAGAAATAAGCCACGCAGTAAGAAGTAAGCCAAGTTCCTCTGAAGTATTGTTTATATCGCTTTGTGCTCCCTGTTGGATGCTAAGAGTGGTTTTCACCATTCCTGTGGCTTAGAGTGGGTTAAGCCACCTTCGTGGGTAGTGGAGTGAGCGCGTCCGCCAGAGAGTCTTCTCCCCCACCTCTCTCCCACCACCCGGGGTGCGCGGCAGTACCCCAGCGAGAGTCACACCCACCACCACTCTAGACCACCACCACCAGCCATCCACTCATCTACCTGTGGTTGTTTGCACCCTTGTACCGGGTCCTAGTACTGTTTTGGCTCACATAATTGGTCAAGAGATTGTAGCTGGTGCCACCGATAAAGCCAGTTATGTGAGTTCGCCTAGAAAGCACATTTCTTCACGACAACAGTGTGGGTGGAGGAGGAAACACCACCCGCCCCCATCACCAGTAATCGCCGTCTACTACTCCAGACTCTAGTGATAATTTTCTGAGACATTTTTCTTGCATTTAAAGACATTTGCGTGTGTGAGATATTTATAGTAAATTGTTTGTGTACTCTAAACCTTGTGTTTTTTCAGTGTAAACGCAGTATTTCTTTGACTCAGTATTTTTTCCAATATTTTTCAGTGTTTTCACTTATCTTATATTTTTATTCTGTGTTTTTCTTTATGCTACTCCTGTCTGTAGTAAGTATTATTGTGTAGTGTACCAGTCAGTCACCCTGTGTGAAGTGATTCATTTTTTTTTATTGTATTGTCATTGTATTTCATGCAGTGATATTCACCCCAGTATACCACATTATCCATTTATTTCTATGTGTGTCCTTTTTTTCGTATGCCAGCAGTGTCTCATTCCTCTAATTTTTTCGCAGACTGTGTACCATTATTTTTGCCAGCAAATTTTTGTTGTATCAGTCACAGCAAGATTTTGTTGTATCCACAGCAGGATTTTGTTGTAAGAATATATTATAGTGAAGTGTGCCACGCAACTGTAAGTGTTATATTACCTGTTTTGTACCTGTGTTTTAATATTTTTTCATATTTTTGTAATTTCTTGAACAAATTCACTCTTGATGTAATTTCAATTACTTTTAACGTAAAGTGTTTTTCTTACTCTGTTTGAGTAAATTGTTTTGTCTAATTTAAAATTAAGAGTTAAAGTGTTCAATCAGTTTATTTTTTTTTGATCTTCATAATTTAATTCATTATTTTCCTGAGTTTTCCCAGTGACACTTTATTACTGCAGTGATTATTTCTACACTTTATTTTGTTGCACTTGTTCTGAAGTAAATTTATTTGTAAACTTTAGATGAATTGTTTTCTTTTATTGATATTTTTTATAAATTATATTTTAATTTTGTCTATGCATTCTTAGAAAATACTTAAATTTCCCAGTTAACAATTTAGTAATTTTATTTTACACTTTCACATTGATTTAAAATTTTAATTAATTAATTTCTTTATTAGCAAGAGTAAAGACAGCTCATTTTGCATTTAATTCAGTCTCCAGTACTATTTTTACTTGTATATTTCAATGTAAATATTTTTTTTTTGGTCAATAGTCCTTTAAATTGAGTTTTCCTTCCTCTTGCAGTGTATTTAGACATTATTCTGCAGAATTAGTTGTATATCTTTTCATTTCAATTCTAGAATTTTATATCATTTTTATTGTTCATTATTTTTGCCTTATGTCCTTGAGTAAGTTCCCTGAGATCATGTCCCAGTCACTTTTGAATGTTCACTTAGTGTATCATGCCAGTCAAAGTCAATATGAATCAGTCCACAGTACCAACATTCCCTTACTGTCTGAAAGACAATACCTAGCCCTTGAGCAATGTGTTTGTTCTCACAGCTTGTATCTGAGATTTGTTAAAGTGCTGCGAAATGTGAAGTTCAGATTAAGTTCCTATAGATCCGTGAATTACTTATTAACGTAGCCGAGCGGTCAGGCACTAGTATACTGTCACTCCTGTCTGGACTCCAGCCACAATATCATGCACGCAGGATAGTGCGACTATCCTTGCGATGGCGACTTGTTCAAGTATTCGTTCCTTCCCAGGGGACGCTTTGAGAAGAACTTTACTTGCAACGAGTTATGCCATCTCTTGCTGATGCCACAAGCCGTGCAGAAAGACGTTTCTGTGGCTAGTGTGCTCACTTGAGTGTTGTTGTTGTCCCTTGTGTTTCAGTTTGTGATCCCATCCTAGTTGACAGTAATCAGTGCATTGTAAGAAGTTATTTCTCGAGTAACTTCCACGTTGTTAAAGTTTGTAAGTGTAGTTTCTTTATAGTTTTATACCTCGTGTCACTGTGTGCGACTCAGAATATCAGTATTGTTCACCGTGTTCATTTTCTCCTGTGCTTGCAGTTTGAGATAGTAGATTCGTTCTCCCTTGCTCATATTGAGTGTTATAGCGTTAATTTTTCAACCGGGGGGAGTCATCCACTCCACCGAGTTTGTTCATTCCTCCAGTAAGAAAGAACCGATCCCTTGTGGTCTGGTGTGATTCGATTCCTGCTCCAGGAAGATCTTATTCTGACTGTGAAGCCACCAGCACCCATTAGTGACTTTCTCATGAACCAAGAATTACTGTATCGAACAGCCGAGTTGGGTACTCCTAGCAGAAGAGTATACCAGTTAGTAATTCCACAATCACTAGTGAATGTAGCCTTACAGCTAGTTCACGATGTACCAGGTGTTGCACACCCTGGTATGGATCGTTCAGTAAAACAAGCCAGATTGAAATACTTTTGGCCTCGTATGGCAACTGATATTTCTGAGTATGTTAGGAAATGTAGTGTCTGCATGCAACATAAAGGCAATGCTAATGGTCCTAATCCAATCCAAGTGTATCCAACTACTAGCGAACCTTGGAAAGAGTTGCGCTAGATTTGTTAACTAATTTCCAATGTTCCCTCCAAGGCAACAAACATCTGTGTGTTAAAGGTAGACCATTTCACCAGATATTGTGAGTTAGTTCCTATTGCAGATAAGACTGCCGAGACAGTAGCTAAAGCGTTTAAAGAACGCATTATCTGCAGGCATACCACTCCTAAGTCCCTAGTAACAGATAACGGAGGTGAATTCTGTAATGAAATTCTTGAAAATTTGTGTACCTTGTACAAGATCTCTAAATCCACCATTGTTCCTCATCATCCTGCCAGCAATGGGTTAGCGGAAACGAACCAATAAGAAAGTACTTGATGTATTGAGAACCACTATCAATCCCAATAGTGAAACTTGGGATGAAGTTATACCTGATGTGCAGTGTGCTATAAATTCTGCTTACAATGTTTCTATAGGTGACACTCCACATTATGCATTGTACGGTGTAGATAAACGTTTGCCTTATGAGTTGTTATATTCTAATCCGAAACCAAATTACAACCCTGATGATTTCGTAGCAACTCGTACCAGCTTAGCTCAAAGTGTTTTTAGAAGAATCCGTGAAACACTTCATAAATCAACAGCTGAATTTACAAGAGTCGCAAATACTCGAGTAAAGCCTTCCAAAATCAAAGTAGGTTCGAGAGTTATGTTGACTAATTTTAACAAAACGTCTGCAATGCCAAAGCTTGATCAAAGGTTTGTTGGTCCTTATCGAGTAGTTGAACATATCACTGGTAATAAGTATAAGGTTAGAGAGATTAGTACCGGTCAGTATAAAGAATCGCATTTGGATCATATGAAGTTAGTATGTGATGATAATGATGTTCCCCAAACCCAGATTAATGTGACAGACTCTGACAATCCCCCTGATCCTGTACTCTCTTCCTCTGATACTCAGTCAGATGATCAACCTGAATGTCGTTATTCCCTACGTACACGACAGGTATTGAGAAATCCTCAAATATCATTTGTAACTTCCAATTCAGATTTGCCTCAAATACAGCATGAGTTAGCCAATGCTACAGAGTTTGATCCTCCCAGAGATGACACCCATTCTGCATATGTCAATCACACCCTAGCAGAGTTGGGGTTAAATGTAAATAACCTGTATAGATGAATAATTACAGTATCAACTTATCAGTATTCAAGAATTTTTTTTGTGTTCATGTTCTCTCCGCATTCTGAGAGTTAACAGTCTAGATTTGCGTGCACCGAATCTGCCTTTCTGTTAAACACTCTTTCTTTGTAAAAATATTCCTTCCTCAGAATCCGTAGATCACACGAATACAGATCGATCGATCAAAATTTTTTTTTATCACTTGTAATCTCAATGTTGAGTTCGTTGTTCATTTGTCGAGTTTTAAGTTGTACTATAGTATACCTTGTATTGCATTACAGTTTCAGTTACGTAAGCTTTCATTCCAATGTTCTACTTATGTATCTATAATGTTTCATGTTGTGTACTTTGACATTGTATAGAATCAGCCCAAGCCGTATACCTGCCATCTCTAGTTTGTATTAGTTGTATGTCGGGACGACATACGTTAGCGTCGCCGAGCTCTCAGTAGTAGTAACCAGTTACCAGTCTGTAGTAACCAGTTACCAGTAACCGTCCGTCGACTCAACGACCAACCGTCTCGCCTGAGTCACGGTCTTTCATATTGTGCTGAGCTGACACTATTTCAAAAAGACCTACTCACGGGGTGCTGGGCAGACGGCTAGTCAGTTTTACGAGTGTAACCAAGGAGATAGGTAACGGCTGCGGGCACTCTCCACATAACAGCAATTATACGAGTAACAGCCTACGTGAGTATTTCTACCCTAATCCACGTATCGAACTCCCACATGATATGTGTGTGTGTGTGTGTGTGTGTGTGTGTGTGTGCGTGCGTGTGTGTGGGTGTGTGTGAGGGTGTGTGTGCGGGTGTGTGTGAGGGTGTGTGTGTGTGTGTGTGCATGTGTGTGTGTGTGTGTGCGTGTGTGGGTGTGTGTGTGCGTGTGTGGGTGTGTGTGTCGTGTGTGGGTGTGTGTGTGTGTGTGTGTGTGGGTGTGTGTGTGTGGGTGTGTGTGAGGGTTGTGTGTGTGGTGTGTGTGAGGGTGTGTGTGTGTGGGTGTTGGTGTGTGTGTGTGTGGGTGTGTGTGTGTGGGTGTGCGTCCTTGTGTGTATGCATATATTTGTACGCTCGTGTGCACATGTCCGTGCGTGCGCCCTCGTGTGTGTATGTGCGCGCGCGCACTAGTGTGGGTGTATGATCCACTTAATATTTGTATTCATAACTCATTACAATTGTGACCAGGTGTGGACGTATCAGTGGTTCATTACTTTGTAATTTGTTCATGACTGTAACCATGTATAGGAGTGAAGCTGATTCATTACCTCTGTAACTTGCCTATGATTAGTGACCAGATCTACCTGGAGTTCATTACCTTTGTAACTAGTTCAGCTATCATAACTTTGGGGTCCAGTCACTGGACCCATTATGTACCTTTGTAATCTTTTGACTACCGCCCACAGGATGGGTATGGGGTGCATAAAGATATTAAACTAAAGTGTGTGTGTGTGTGTGTGTGTGTGTGTGGTGTGTGGTGTGTGTGTGTGTGTGTGTGTGTGTTGTGTGTGTGTGTGTGAGTGTGTGTGTGTGTGGTGTGTGTGACTCAACAATCAATATTTGCACCAATAACTCATTACAGTTGTGACCGGGTGTGGAAGTGTGAATTGCTCATTACTCTATAATTTGTTCATGATTGTAGCCAAAGTATAAACGTAAGTAACCATTCTACAGAATTCATTACCTTTGTAACTTGTGAGCTCATTACCTTTGTACCTAGTTCAGCTATCAAAACTTTGGGGGCCCAGTCCCTGGACCCATTACGTACCTCTGTAATTTCTGTAAATACCTTTGTAACTTGTCATGATTGTGACCAGACTTACCTGGAGTTCTTTTACCTTTGGTAAATTGTGAGTTCATTACCTTTGAAAAATTGTGAGTTCATTACCTTTGTAAATTCTGAGTTCATTACCCCCTGTAATTTGCTCAGCTATAAAAACTTTGGAGTCCAGTCCCTGGACCAATTATGTACCTCTGTAATCTTTTGACTACCGCCCACAGGATGGGTTTGGGTGCATAATAAACATATTAAACTAACTAAACTGGAACAGATAAAATATATTTCCATTATTTCTTATGGGAAATATTGATTCGCTTTTTTCAAGCTTTTCGAATTTAGAACTAGCTCCTGGAATAAATTAAGTTTGAAATTTGAGGTTCCACTGTACTTGAATATTATTTTTTCTGATAACTGACAAACAAAAATTCCCCCAAAATGGGTTTGTTGTTGGTCTTCAACTTATACATATTATAACATTCAGCAGGGAAAATGTTAAGAAGATGGAAAAAGAGTTTTATGTACCAACTTACAACTCTTGCGAACACAATCAGCAAACCCAATCTGCCTGCACATCTGTCCAATAACTGCATTTTGAGGTTGTAATCCATCAAGCTGCAGGTTTTACAATGGGTTCATTGGCCCTCTCTATTCTGTTGCCACTGTCTCCCAAATTTTGTGTTGGTGAACTGATGTCAACAGTTTTGACATCACGTTTGTCATGCCACCAAAATGCCATGATGTCATTGGCAGCAAAATCCTGAGCTTCACCTCTGTGAGTGCCAGCACGAACCTGGGCATATGCTTATGATTTCCACGCACTGTGTCACACACATCTGTCATGTTCACTCGCCAGAAAATCACTGAGTAAAGGGCTTGTGTACTATTGTCAGTAAAAAAAATATGCCCCTTACCAAGATATGGTTCCATCATTATCTAACCACATCACCAGAGTACCCATAACTTCCTGGTATCTTGCAATGTTTTACTGCCAGTGTACACAATTTATCCAAAACCAGACCACTTTTGCAACCACACAGTACAAACAACTTTATACCGAAGCGTTTCCTCTTGCTTGGTATGTACTGCTTGAATGACGTCTGCCTTTGAATAAAAACAAAGACTCATCAATAACAAGCTTCCTGAAGGGATAAAATACATACAACACTTTTGTTTCAGGTACATAAAACATTTCTGATCTTATATAACCTGTTGCTTCTGTCAGGCCCCTTTTTTTGTCTGAGAAGTGTAGCTGTAGCATATGTAACAGTAGCACAAATCTATTCACTGGTATAATGTCACCGAAAGCTGGGATTGAAGTCAGGCGGCCTGTCGACCAGTATGTGTTGACACTGCTTATAAAACATGTGGGATAAGCATTAATGTGGCAAAGAACAGATACATCTCTGCCACAGTTGTGTCCTTCCACTGGGGTAGGCGTGATCTTGGTGAAAGAATTGTGTTTGCCATGGTGTTACTCAAAGTATATATTGCTTTCCCTGGGAATAATGTCCATCAGGGGTTCATTGAAGAATAACTGAAAGCATTCTTGTTCAGTAGCATTGTTCCCAAGTGTACAAATGGCCATATCCACTTTGTATTTCATCAAAGTGATGGGGATTGGGAACAAAATTGTCACCTTGCTGCCAATCCCAGATGCATTGCTGGTGGATATGGATATTTACAGGGTGTTGTTGTGGTGTTTGGGAGTGTGGGATTGTTTAGGTGGTTGTGGCTGTGCTGGTTAATCACGGTAGTAGCAGGGCCCCACTGCGGTGCCACAACTCATCCACCACCACTGTCATACCCCCACTTGCTGCCCCACGCACATTTTTTCTCCCCTTTGTAACAATATGTTTCTTCACTATCATTCAGGGTGTAGGGCCACGGGATGTACTCCAAATTTACTCCTTCCCCTTTGGGAAAACAAATAGGGGCGCACTATCAGAACTCATGCTACATTGTATAACTCCCGTTTTACTGGAGAATATTCCCCCTCACTGTCACCACTAGAATTGCTTTAAATAGCTTTGAAATCACTACCCTACACTTTACTGTCACACTGAGCTTGTACACGGCAAATAGTTTCCTCTTTCGTCCTGGTACAGGGGAACGTAAATGAGAAGGCCCAGTACCAGAGAGGGAAAGGTTGGGGGGTATTAGATTTTCATAAAATTTACATTTTTTCGGGGATGCTGCTTTCAGTCACCCCCCATAAAAAACCACAAATTCACTTTCACTGGCACTTCCATCACTTTTAAAGCTACCCCACTTGGAAAAAAAGACCCCCAATCACCAAGGATGAGGTATTTCTTACTGTGGGGCATAGTGAAAATGGTTCCAAGATGGCTTTCCCCCACAATGCACCCTGAGCCCCCCAATTTTTTTACAGGGTGCACACCCACCACTTAGGCCCATTCCTCTCATGTAGGCTACCGCTATTCCATTGTTTTAAGTCGCTAAAATTTTATGCATATAAATACGTAAAACAGGTGGCCAAAAGACTAGATATACGACCGAAAGTAAAAGGGGTTAAGCAGTAAAAACAACATAATCATCAAAACAAGACCTACTTTAAAATATTCACTTTTATTTTTGTAAGAGTGGGGTTAACCCCTTTTGGGGGTTGAGAAACCCCTCCAAATTTTGTTCTCACGTAAAAATTTTTTTTTGAAAAAAAAAAAAAAAATTTTTTTTTCTTATGAATGACATGTCGCGGGGGTTCATAGGAGTATGATGGTTAAGTTAAACACACTTGTTGGAGGGTAACACATATATGCAGAGTATGAAGAGGGAGCCCAACCTGCTGTGTTTATCGCCTGCTTGGAAAACGGTAAATGAGAAGGACCCCGGGTGTGAAGGCCCCCCGCAGCCTCACGTGTCGTCACACAAACTAGCACAAGGCCTAGCAAAGGGTCGTGTTTGTAAAAAATGGATGGTAAAACTTTGATACTCAGATACCGGAGTTTACCTGGAGAGAGTTCTGGGGGTAATGCCCCCACGCCCGGTCTGTGCCAGGCCTCCTGGGATCAGAGCCGACAAACCGGCGTTTGCGGCGCATGTAAACTAACATATTCCACACTCGTCTGGTTTCCCAACCCCTTTAGGGGTTTGTCCAGTGCCAGTTTAAGACTGCCAGGGGTCTGTTGGGAACCCCCTTATGTATGCTGGGGGGCAGTTGAACGCTCGGGCCCCCGACACTTATTGTTTGTCTCTTTAAAGTGCTAGAGAACCCCTGCTTTTTTTGGGGGATGTTGATCGTCTGCCCAAATTCTTTGCTTTCGTAGTGAGTGATTTTCATGTCAAGTTCGGTACTAGTCCCCCTAGGATTTTTTCCCGGGTATTAAAACATGTATTCTTTGCATGCGTTTCCCGGGAAACAGGTTTTGGAACCTCAAAGGGTCCCCTAATTGAGGTGTTTTACTCCGTTACGTGCCGGAAGGTTCTCTGTACATTTCTAGGTCAGCAATTCACCTGCCTTGAAAGGGGCTGTTATGTGCAGCAATATTCAAGCCTAATAAACAAATGACCTGAAGATGTCATCATGGGCTTGGCCTCCCTATCATGGGCTTGGCCTCCCTAGGCTATAATATACATATACATATACAGGGATTCAGCAGCAATGACAGAGAATTTTTCCATCTAAAGACTCCAAAAATATGAAATTTAATGGGGAAAAATTACAGAAGTATCCTCGCAAAGTTAAGGGTTTTTTCCGACGACATTTTTTGCTCGGTGATTTCGCCCACTTGAGCCCTATTTTCGCCAATTCCAGTGTACTAGTCAACAAAAATATAAACTAAAATTGCTAGAATTTTCCCTTTTTCCTATTAATGACTCAATAAACCACCTATTTACCAATTTAAAATATTCAGAAATTGTCAAAATTAGCAAAATTTTCCTATTTCCCCTTTCAAAAAAGGTGCTAATTTCCAAATAGGGCCCAGAATAAACAAGGCAGACATTCCAGGCACTAAAATAACATTTCTTCTGTTCATTAGTAATGTCCCCCGGCCCCTCTTACATTTCTTTCGCTTTCCACTTTGAATTTTTACTCTCACAAAAAATAGAAGATTTACTGGTATACAGACTAGAAATGTAGAAATAATATAAATAATATCAGCACACTTGTGAAAGAATATTAGACTCACCAGTTGATGTTTACCTGGAGTTTACCTGGAGAGAGTTTCGGGGGTCAACGCCCCCGCGGCCCGGTCTGTGACCAGGCCTCCTGGTGGATCCGCCCCTGATCAACCAGGCTGTTGCTGCTGGCTGCACGCAAACCAACGTACGAGCCACAGCCCGGCTGATCAGGAACTGACTTTAGGTGCTTGTCCAGTGCCAGCTTGAAGACTGCCAGGGGTCTGTTGGTAATCCCCCTTATGTGTGCTGGGAGGCAGTTGAACAGTCTCGGGCCCCTGACACTTATTGTACGGTCTCTTAACGTGCTAGTGACACCCATGCTTTTCATTGGGGGGATGGTGCATCGTCTGCCAAGTCTTTTGATTTCGTAGTGAGTGATTTTCGTGTGCAAGTTCGGTACTAGTCCCCCCTAGGATTTTCCAGGTGTATATAATCATGTATCTCTCCCTCCTGCGTTCCAGGAATACAGGTTTAGAAACCTCAAGCTCTCCCAGTAATTGAGGTGTTTTTTTCTCCGTTATGCGCGCCGTGAAAGTTCTCTGTACATTTTCTAGGTAGGCAATTCACCTGCCTTGAAAGGTGCTGTTAGAGTGCAGCAATATTCCAGCCCAGATAGAACAAGTGACCGAAGAGTGTCATCATGGGCTTGGCCTCCCAAGTTTTGAAGGTTCTCATTATCCATCCTGTCATTTTTCTAGCAGATGCGATTGATACAATGTTATGGTCCTTGAAGGTGAGATCCTCCGACATAATCACTCCCAGGGCTTTGACGTTGGTGTTTCGCTCTATTTGTGGCCAGAATTTGTTTTTTTACTCTGATGAAGATTTAATTTCCTCATGTTTACCATATCTGAGTAATTGAAATTTCTCATCGTTGAACTTCATATTGTTTTCCGCAGCCCACTGAAAGATTTGGTTGATGTCCGCCTGGAGCCTTGCAGTGTCTGCAATGGAAGACACTGTCATGCAGATTCGGGTGTCATCTGCAAAGGGAAAAGACACGGTGCTGTGGCTGACATCCTTGTCTATGTCGGATATGAGGATGAGGAACAAGATGGGAGCTAGTACTGTGCCTTGTGGAACAGAGCTTTTCACCGTAGCTGCCTCGGACTTTACTCTGTTGACGACTACTCTCTGTGTTCTGTTAGCGAGGAAATTATAGATCCATCGACCGACTTTTCCTGTTATTCCTTTAGCACGCATTTTGTGCGCTATTACGCCATGGTCACACTTGTCGAAGGCTTTTGCAAAGTCTGTATATATTACATCTGCATTCTTTTTGTCTTCTAGTGCATTTAGGACCTTGTCGTAGTGATCCAATAGTTGAGACAGACAGGAGCGACCTGTTCTAAAACCCATGTTGCCCTGGGTTGTGTAACTGATGGGTTTCTAGATGGGTGGTGATCTTGCTTCTTAGGACCCTTCCAAAGATTTTTATGATATGGGATGTTATTTGCTATTGGTCTGTAGTTCTTTGCTATTGCTTTACTGCCCCATTTGTGGAGTGGGGCTATGTCTGTTGTTTTTAGTAACTGAGGGACGACCCCCGTGTCCATGCTCCCTCTCCATAGGATGGAAAAGGCTCGTGATAGGGCTTCTTGCAGTCTTGATGAACACAGAGTTCCATGAGTCTGGCCCTGGGGCAGAGTGCATGGGCATGTCATTTATCGCCTGTTCGAAGTCATTTGGCGTCAGGATAACATCGGATAGGCTTGTGTTATTCAAATTTTGTGGCTCTCTCATAAAAAATCATTTTGATCTTCGACTCTCAGTCCTGGTTTAGCGGCTTGCTAAAAACTGAGTCATATTGGGACTTGAGTAGCTCACTCATTTCCTTGCTGTCATCTGTGTAGGACCCATCTTGTTTAAGTAGGGGCCCAATACTGGACGTTGTTCTCGATTTTGATTTGGCATAGGAGAAGAAATACTTGGGTTTCTTTCGATTTCATTTATAGCTTTTAGTTCTTCCCGCGATTCCTGACTCCAAAAGGGTTTCTTTTAGCTTAAGTTCGATCTTGCTATTTCTCTGCCAGTGTCTCCCTACGCATTTCGATTATTGACCTCTTTTAGCCGCCGTTATTCTTTTCCGTCGCCTGAAAGGGGGAGGCCTTTTTTCCTTTCAATTTACTCTACTCCTCCTTTTTTTTAGGGGGAATAAGCTTGTCATACATCGAGTGCCACCGAGTTAATTTTCTAGGCAAATTGGGGGTCTGTGTTGCTTAGTGATTTTCCCAGCTTATATCGGTTGGGGACTTGGTTTACTTGGTCCCATTTATGTTTTTGTTATTGAATTGGGAATTTGGTGAATGCTCCCCGTGATAGCTCATTTTGTGGGTTGGGGGCTCCACGCATACATTCTGAACCTAATTATGTTGTGATCTGGTATTTGTTTTTGATATGGGACATTTTTATCAGATCATCATTGTTTAAATATGAGTCTAGTGTATTCTCCAGTCTAGTAGTCTATTGTATTGTTTAATTTGACCCATTTTGTGAGAGTTTGTCTGTTGTTTTTATAACTGGGGGCGCCCCCTGTGTCATTTCTCCAATATTATTTGCTAAAGTCCTCCATAGGGCCTTTTGAGTTTAAAATAACCCCAGAGCAATGAGTTGGCCAGGGGCTGGAAGTGCATGGTAAATTTTTAAATCAGCTGTTCCGGTAAATTTGGGATGTTGACATCGGATGGCTTGTGATTATCCAAATATAGTTTGTTGCCTTTACTCTAAAACTTCCACTTTGATCATTCGACTTAAGCAGTTCTGTGCTTAACGGCTTGCAAAAACCCCCCCTTTGATGTTCATCTTGCACTTGATAGCTTGAACTTCCATTTTCATTGCTGTCCTTTGTGTTAGGAAGCCCAATCTTGTTTAGAGTAGGGCCCAGTATTTGTTTTTTGTTCTCGATTTGATTTGGAAAAGAAGAATTTTACGTGGGTTTTGTTTACGATTTTCATTTATCTGACTTTGTTTTAGTTCTCCCGCGATTCCTACTCCAAATGACTATTTTAGCTGTTCGATGTTTGCTATTTTCTGCCAGTGTTTTTTTCCTTTCCGCATTTCAGTGTTGGGGACCTGTTTTCGCCGCCTGTGTTTTGTATCTTTTTGTCCCCTTTAATGGTAGCGCCGGGTCAATTTAATTATACACTACTCCTTTCTTTACTGAAGAGTAAGCCTTTCATAAAAGTCGAAGTCCCACCGTGTTATCTTGTTTCTAGGTGTAAGTTGGGCCCTCGTGTTTTTTAGTTCCCATCCAATCCCAAAGTCTATATGGCACAGGCTTGGTTTCTGGCTTGCTTTATGGTTTTTGTGATTGAAGTTGTTGGTGAATGCTCCCTGTCACTTCTATTTCCCTCTGCCCACCATACAGGGGTCTAACCCCAAGTTATGTTGTTGGAATTTTGATCTATATTGCTTTTGGATCCTGGTGTTTGCTTTTCTCGATCATCTTGTTTGAATATGGGTTTTATTGTATTTCTCCTTTTTCCCCTAGTAGGCCCCTAGTCCTTTGGCTGGTTATTTATTTTCCTGCGTATAATTCCCGACTACCTGGACAAAATCTCCAGCTTCACCATTACTGTCTCCCAGGACAGTATCTCCAGCTTCACCATTTCTGTCTCCCAGGACAGCACCTCCAGCTTCACCATTACTGTCTCCCAGGACAGCACCTCCAGCTTTACTATTATTGTCTCCCAGGACATCACCTCCAGCCTTACAGTTTGTGGACTACATGGCCAGTATCAAGGACAGTACCATTCAGCCCAGACTTTTTATGTTCCCATCTGTTGTAGAAAGCTTCCAGGTTTTCTATGAAAGCAGCTTTGATGTTGTCCTCTTTTAATACCCTTGTGATTTTAGTCCACAGATTTTCCTCATTTGGGCATACCCAAAAACACTTCTCTGTTTTAATACTTCTTGTAGCTAGTTCTGGGATATCTGCACAAGGGGCGTGACACCAATTTCCACAAAACTGACAATTTATCCATGTGGAAGCCCGTTTGTTTGACTGACCACAGACTACACACAGCTTCATAATGATTTGAATGGTTGATTTACTGCAATTATACTAGCAACCTCTTGAATATTCTATTAATTAATAACCTCCTTAAATGAAGCTCTAGCTATTTGTATTTCTGTTTCTAACTGTTTTTGTATATTGGACAGCTTACAGTCACGTTCCTGATTTTTAATGTTTGTGTTTATAAGGGCGCCTACAACCCCATCCGTTTATAGTCTGCTTTATTGTCCAGCGAAACCGTTTGAAACCAGTCCCGGGTTCGGACCAGTCAAGGGTTCGGACCAGTCAAGGGTTCGGACCAGTCGATCTGCTCTGATCAGTGGGTCACTTATTTAAACATACTGGTCGGTGATTTGAGCTAACACATGAAGGATCTACTGGAAATTATCTACCCGAGTAATATGTGATTTGACTGATACAAAAGTATAACTTGTGTGTTGAAGAAATCGGTGACTGCTGGCACTCCTACAATGACGAACGGTCGTTGTAGGAGTGCCAGCAGATGTGTATTGGACACATGGGATGATTTGTTTGCTTTTGAACTTTGGCAAAAATCGAACATTTCTGCTACTTTGAGCTCAATTTCAAGGTACTTTTCATTGTGAAATCATTCAAAATCATCTCAATTTCTGTAATATGTCTTCTATTGTATAAAATGAGACCAGGAAAACTAGAATACCACCATAAATACCATACAAAAATACAGTGCAAAATCGCTGCTTTAAACCAAAAACACGATCAAAGTTTTTTTTCCTCATTACTCACTGTGTGCTGCAGGATTTTTTTATACTGTGCACATTGACCACATTCTTTCATATGTAGGCCTACCAGCTTTGTCTCGCTAGATTTGAAGGTGCTAGAATTTACGCGTTGTAGTATGTCAATAACCCTAGTGTGTAAGACGTACTAGTACATCGGAAACACTGAAAGGGTTAAAAAAGTTATTTTGCTTTTCTGGGGCTATCAGGAATGTAACCTTGTTTTACCCTTAAGTTCTTCAGTTCATCTGACACAGTTTTACCTAACACGTTGTTTTGAGGAACCTAACTACCGTGTTAAATGGCGGTCTACTGTAGTATTTATTATACATCTCTAATTAAAAGGAAATTAAGTGGTGCACCTTTCTTTGTCTTTTATTCGATCCACTCAATAACGAGTTTTCAGTTTTATTTACTTGCTGTCATCTGTGTCACTCTTTTCATGAGGTGACATCCTGAGTTATTCATTACACAAGCTCATACATTTGCCTCATTCTTTTTAATTGTACAAACTGATGCTTCATTAAGGCCATAGGCCCTCACTATATCCACCATACACGAGCCACTCTTAAGCTTGTCTAATATCTTGATTTTCTTCGTAACTCCTCGACTTAAATGCTTAAACCTTTTCATGCCACTTGCAGCAACACTTGTATGCCTACTGGGTCCCATGATTGCTTTGCAGGCTTAAGATAGGGCAATTAAAAGAGTATATGTATCTAAAACACAGCTATCTCCTTCATAACACAGATTCGTCCAACACACATATGGGCTGGGAGGATGGTGCAGGTGGCGTGGGATGTCGGAGGGTGGTGGGGGTGGCATGGGATGGTGGTAGGTCTTCCCCATTAGCTCAATAGTATAACCCAAAGATCATCTCGCCCGACAGGTGACCGCGTTCTCCAAATTTTTCCTTCCGGCAACCATGTTAAATTAATTTTACGAAGTGTTAAACAAAAATATGCCGCAATTCTTCAGTTTTGCTATAACCAAAACGTGTCAGACAAATCTGCTGTAATTTAACCCTTTGACTGTCGCAGGCCCCTTTCTGAAACTGTCATTCTATGTTGCAAAATATACCGCTCACCCGGTAAACTTTAGTTTACTTGTATTTGAAGATTTTTGCTTTTTTCACTATTTTATTTTTTCACATAACTTATGTGGCCTATGAGACCAAAGTAAGGTGGAATGTACATATATACACTCGTTGTATACAACACAATAACCATACAAACATGATTATCAATATATTGTTTACAAAACCTGTTTACAAAAACAAACAATACAAAAAAATGTTCATTACTATTGTTTTATAATATATATACCAATGTACAGTCACCGAACATATTCCTAGAAGTTCTGCAGCTTGTGGAACTCTTTGAAACGTGTTTTCATACACAATGGTGTTTTACACTCTCACACATAAAACCAGTGTGTGTGCATTTTTGTGGACTTTTTTTTATGTGCAAAGACAAAACACCTCGTCTGAGCAGTTTTCTTCAAAGTATTAGCAGGCAGTTTGTGTCATGTAGTTATCCTAGGTAAATGGTCGTGTATCATCATTCCTTCCTTCATACTTTCCTGCATTCCTTTCCTTCATTCCTTTCCTGCATTCCTTTCCTTCATTCCTTTCCTGCATTCCTTTCCTGCATTCCTTTCCTTCATTCCTTTCCTTCATTCCTTTCCTTCATTCATTTCTTTCATTCCTTTCCTTCATTTCTTTCCTTCATTCCTTTCCTGCATTCCTTTCCTTCATTTCTTTCCTGCATTCCTTTCCTACCTCTCTTACTACATTCCTTCATCTGTCCTTCCTTCATTCCTGCCTTCCCTTCTTGCTTCTGGTTTCTGTAATATAATATATATATATATTTATATATATATATATATATATATATATATATATATAATATATATATATATATATATATTATAATATATATATATATATATATATATATATATATACATACCTGGGGTTTACCTGGGAGAGTTTCGGGGGTCAACGCCCCCCGCGGCCCGGGCTGTGACCAGGCCTCCTGGTGGATCAGCCCCTGATCAACCAGGCTGTTGCTGCTGGCTGCACGCAAACCAACGTACGAGCCACAGCCCGGCTGATCAGGAACTGACTTAGGTGCTTGTCCAGTGCCAGCTTGAAGACTGCCAGGGGTCTGTTGGGAATCCCCCTTATGTGTGCTGGGAGGCAGTTGAACAGTCTCGGGCCCCTGACACTTATTGTATGGTCTCTTAACGTGCTAGTGACACCCCTGCTTTTCATTGGGGGGATGGTGCATCGTCTGCCAAGTCTTTTGCTTTCGTAGTGAGTGATTTTCGTGTGCAAGTTCGGTACTAGTCCCTCTAGGATTTTCCAGGTGTATATAATCATGTATCCTCCCTCCTGCGTTCCAGGAATACAGGTTTAGAAACCTCAAGCGCTCCCAGTAATTGAGGTGTTTTATCTCCGTTATGCGCGCCGTGAAAGTTCTCTGTACATTTTCTAGGTCGGCAATTTCACCTGCCTTGAAAGTGCAGCAATATTCCAGCCTAGATAGAACAAGTGACCTGAAGAGTGTCATCATGGGCTTGGCCTCCCTAGTTTTGAAGGTTCTCATTATCCATCCTGTCATTTTTCTAGCAGATGCGATTGATACAATGTTATGGTCCTTGAAGGTAAGATCCTCCGACATAATCACTCCCAGGTCTTTGACGTTGGTGTTTCGCTCTATTTTGTGGCCAGAATTTGTTTTGTACTCTGATGAAGATTTAATTTCCTCATGTTTACCATATCTGAGTAATTGAAATTTCTCATCGTTGAACTTCATATTGTTTTCCCCAGCCCACTGAAAGATTTGGTTGATGTCCGCCTGGAGCCTTGCAGTGTCTGCAATGGAAGACACTGTCATGCAGATTCGGGTGTCATCTGCAAAGGAAGACACGGTGCTGTGGCTGACATCCTTGTCTATGTCGGATATGAGGATGAGGAACAAGATGGGAGCTAGTACTGTGCCTTGTGGAACAGAGCTTTTCACCGTAGCTGCCCGGACTTTACTTTC
>NW_026495255.1:0-13105 GCF_026875155.1 Cherax quadricarinatus | reverse complement strand
AAAATTTAAAAAGGGATAAAAAAAAGTTTGGGTTTTTAATATATAGTGATGAGTGAAAAGTATGCTTAGTGGGTAATTGAAGCTTAATGCTTGGATAGTTTCAAAATAGGCAATAAATCACGAGAGGGGGGGTTGAATTATAGTGGGACCCACCATTAACACGGTTATAATGGGTAATTCCGTTGGTAGCATTGAAAATTTGGCTGGAAAAAGTGTTTATTATGGGTTTCCCTTTTTTGCGAAAGACCTGCTTAGGAGGGGGCCGGTAGGCCGCGCAGTGTTATATGTTTCTCTGGTATATAGTCAAAACCCAAGACAAGACGAAAAAATGAGTTCGATTTGAAATTTAAAAATTAAAAAAAAATATTACATCACGGGTTTGTTACAGAGTGGGGGGTAATTGGAGAAATTCTCAGAAACGCCATTTATCAAGAACCAAGGGAATTTAAAAAATTTTTAAAAATACTCCAGTAAAAAAAAAATGGTATTACAAACCGACAGGTTGTTAGGTAAAACATATATGCAACAGTAGACAACTTTATTTTCCCAAACGTTTTTTGCCACACAGAGGCTTTTCATCGAATACAGAAAGTAGGGGAGGAACATAGAGATTTGAAAACAGTAATCAGTCCATACCCTTAAAGTCTAGAATTTTTGGTTGTCATCCCCCGGCCCCGGAAAGCAGTTCCATAGTGGGAACTACTGAAGATCAACGACAGTGCGGGCATAAAAAATGTCGAAGGAGAGGGGCAGGGGAGTAGAGAGTATAGTAGTACTTAGATTGAGTTTATAGTGAGAGGCAAAGAGAGGTCAGTCCCCTCAACCAAACCCCTTTTCCCCTTTAAAAACTTGTCCAAGTGTTTTCTTACCCAAAATCCCCGGTTGCGTGTCTGACAAAAACATAAAAATGGTATACAATACCGACAGGGTTTTTAGGAAAACACATATGCAACAGTTAGAAAAATTTTTTCCGAAACGTTTCGCCTAACCCTAGGGTTTTTTCAGTCGAATACAGAAAGTAGGGAGGAAATAAATGTGAAGCGATGTAATCTCCATCACCCTAAAGCGTAGAATTGAGGGTTTTCAGCCCCCGGCCTGAGAAGTTCAGTTCCATAGTGGGAACTATTGAGATCAACGACATGCGGAGACTTAAATACGTCGGAAGGGGAAAGGGGCGGGTAGTAGTAGGATATAGTAGTACAGTAGAGTAAGTGTTAAAATAAGGAAGAAGGCATTCCCTTCAACCAACCCTTTTCACTTTAAAAGCTTGTCCAAGGTGTTTTCTGTACCAAGAACCCGGTTTTTTCAGTCTGGGGCCCAAAAGAAAAAAAAGGGATCAATACCGCAGGTTTTAGGTAAGCCATATGCAACAGTTAGACAATTTATTCCGAAACGTTTCGCCTCACATAGCTTTTTCAGTCGAATACAGAAAGTAGGGAGGAACATAAGAGGAAGACATGTAATCATCCTCACCTTAAAGTGAGAATTTGAGGTTGTCAGTCCCTCGGCCTGGAAAAGTTCAGTTCCAAAGTCGGGAACTATCTGAAGATCAAGCGACAGTGCGGAGACTTAAATACTGTCTACTCACTCCTACTACTTACTAGTACTACTACTACACTACTACTACCCTGCTCCTCTCCTTCCGACAGTATTTAAAGTCTCCGCACTGTCGCTTGATCATCAGATATTCCCGACTATGGAACTGAACCTTCTCCCAGGCGAGGACTTGACAACCTCATATTCTACGACTTTAAGGGTTAAGACTGATTACTGCGTCTTCACATCTCAACGTTCCAGCCTACATTCTGAATACGACAGAAGAAGCCTACAGTTAGGCGAACGTTTCGGAATAAAGTTGTCTAAACTGTTGCATATGTGTATTACCTAACAACCTGTCGGTATTGTATACCATTTTTATGTTCATCTTTTCAGACACTGCAACACTTGGCATACTTGGTACAGAAAACACCTTGGACAAGCTTTTTCAAGTGAGTAAGGTTGGATCTGAAGGGACATGACCTCTCAGATGCCTCTCACTACTACTACTACTCCTAGCTACTAGTACTACTACTACTACAACAACTACCCTGCACCTCTCCTCCACAGTATTAAGTCTCCGCACTGTCGCTTGATCATCAGATAGTTCCCGAACTATGGAACTGAACTATCTCCAGCCGAGGGACAGACAACCGCAAATTCTCCGACTTTTACGGGGATTGGGACTGCCTTACATCTCGTCACATCTCTACTGTCCTGCCTACTTTCTGTATTCGACTGTAAGAAGCCTACTGTGTAGGCGAAACGTATTCGAATAAAGTTGTCTAACTTTGCATATGTGTCTTACATAACAACCTGTCGGTATGTATAACCATTTTATGTTCATCTTGTCAGACACTGCAACACGTGCATCTTGTAACAGAAACACCTTGGACAAGCTTTTCCAAGTGAGAGGGATGGATCTAGAGGGACATACCTCTCATTGCCGTCTCACTACACTACTACTACTACTACTAGTACTACTACTACTAAAAATACTCCCTGGCACGCTCCTTCCTAGCGACAGGTATTACTAAGTCTCCGCACTGTCGCTTTGATCTTCAGATATTCCCGACTATGGAACTGAACTTCTCCAGGCCGAGGGACTGACAACCACAAATTCTACGACACACTACACGGGTGATGTACAGATACATCGTCTTCACATCCTACTGTGGGAGAGGCCTGCCTACTTTCACTGTATTCGACTGAAAAACCTACTGTGTAGGCGAAAACGTTTCCGGGAATAACGTTTGTCTAACTGTTGCATATGTGTCTTACCTAAACATTACTCCAGTGAGGTGGTGAAATTTGAAAATGCCTGGGCACTGGCTAGCAGACCAACTAAGGGTTCCACCTTTTTTTTATAAAGGGATTGCGGTTTGACACCTTAGCACGGCCCCCAGGACTAGTGCAGTGCTTTTCTTTTCATTAACAAAAGGAGAAGGAACACTGCAACAGGCCTAATGGCCAATGCGAGGCAGGTCCTATTCTCACCACCGGTGTTAAGCCAAATTGCCATGACCTACTGAGGTCCGACCGGTCACTTAAAGGAGACACATAACTTATGTTCTTCTGACAGGGTGTGAGTTGACCTACCAATCATGTTTCAGAAGAACCCTGCTCAGAGCCCTCCTTCTTATATTATGATGGGTGTGATTAAAGACCTGCCTAACATGGGCCAGTAGGTCTGATGCAGTGCTCCAACCTTTTAAAATCTTTTCATTAGTACATTTCCTAAAGAGACAAATAAATAGACAGAACAAGAGGTTGCATAATATTAAAAGTATAAAATTACCGGACAGGTTATATTAGGAAAGACACATATGAAACAGTTAGGTAAACTTTATATGCAACGATTCGCCTACAATAGGCTTCTAACAGTCAAGTCATAAAAGTTGATAAGAAGCAGATGATACTAGACGACGATGTAATCATCCCTCACCCATAAAGTTTTGAGGTGTCATCCCACATCTGGAGAATGAGCATGTATCCATAGTATGAAACAATCTGGAGATGACGTACAGGATGGAGCTTTTATAGCGCCAAGATTGAGACTAGGCCAATAGAGAGGTAAGAACTCAGATTCTGAAGGTCAGTCCCTCTCAAATCCAGCCGCTCTCTCATAGTGGAAGTTGTCGAAGTTGATTGCAGGTCTGTACCAAGATACCCTTGTGTTGCAGTGGTCTGACAGATGGACCAATAAAATGGTTATAAAATAACCGACAGGTTGTTAGGTAAACACATATGTAACATTTGGTATCTTTTTATGAAACTTTTTCGCCTACACATATAGGGCTTCTTCAGTCAAGTACGAAAAAAAAGTTGATAGAAGCAGAAGATACTAGAAGACGATGTAGATCATCCATCAACCCTTAAAGTTTTGGAGGGTGTCATCCCTCAGTCTGGAGAAGAGCATTGTTCCATAGATGAAACAATATGGAGATGAAGTGACAGATGGAGCTTTTTTAAGCCCAAGAGGTGAGACGTAGGCCCTAGCGAGGTAAAGAACTCAGATGCTGATAGGTCAGGTCCCTCTCATAACCAGCCGCTCTCACCAAGTGAAGTTGTCGAAGTTGATTGCAGTTCTGTACCAAGATACCCCTGTGTTGCAGTGTCTGACAAATAGAACATATAAAATGGTTAAAAATACCGACAGGTTGTTAGGTAAGACAAACATATTGCAACAGTTAGGTACTTTATTATGAAACATTTCGCCTACACACATTTGTAGGCTTCTTCAGTCAAGTAACAGACAAATTTGATAATAAGCAAGGGTAATCTTGGTACAGACCTGCAATCAACTTCGACAACTTCCACTAGTGAGAGAGCGGCTGGATTTTGAGATGGACCTGACCATCAGCAACTGAGTTCTGTACCTCTCCTATTGCCAACGTCCCAACCTCTTGGCCTATAAAAAGCTCCATCCTGTCACTTCATCACCATATTGTCAATACTATGGAACAATGCTCTTCTCCAGACTGAGGTCTGACCACCCTACAAAACTTTAAGGGTGATGACTGATTACATCGTCTTCAAGTATCATCTCCTTCTGCTTCTATCAACTTTTTCCGTGTACAGTGACTGAAGAGAAGTCCTACGTGGTAGGCGAAACGTTTCATAATAAAGAACCTAACTGTGCATAAGTGGCTTACCTAACAACCTGTCGGAGTATTTTATACCTTTTACTGTTACAATCAGAACAGACACTGCAACACAAGGGTATCTGGTACAGACCTGCCAATCAACTTCTGACAACTTCCACTAAGTGACAGAGCGGCTGGATTTGAGGGGACCTGACCTAGCACATCTGAGTTCCTAACCCTCTCCTAGTGCAACGCACACTCTTGGCGCTATAAAAAGCTCCATCCTGTCCTTCATCTCCAATTGTTCATACTATGTGAACAATGCTCCCCTTCTCCAGACTGAGGGACTGACCACACCTCAAAACTTTAAAGGGTGATGGACTGATTACACGTCTTCAGATCTTCTGCTTCTATCAACTTTTTCTGTACTTGACTGAAGAAGCCTACTGTGTAGGCGAAACGTTTCATATAAAGATACCTAACAGTTGCATAATTGGTGTCCATACCTAACAAGATGTGTGCATAATATCGAGATGTAAAAATAAGGTTGAGCAAGTGCGGTGGAAGGGACAACTTTCATGATATCACAGAAACCTCCAGCTTCCATATACAACACAGAAAAAAATCTGCGCATGTCATCAATCCGAAACTTTTGCTCTACTAACCTCTTTTACTTAGCTGCCAACACCTTTCGCAAACCATGGAAAGATCATATCTTTTTTTTGTTGTATTATATAGTTCTCAATATTTTTCATTAGTAAATTTAATAAGGATGAAAAAAAATAAGCAGAACAAGAGTCATAACTGTCAGGAGCAATTAAGTTGATCAAGAAAGGTGAAGGCATCACCTGTCAAGTTTTTCACCTGACCTCCAACCTTTATATACAGCTGACATCTGCTATTTTGTCCACAGTCGAGAAATTTTTTACCTTATGCAAACACTTCTAACATAGCTGCCACACTTTTTCAGTCATGTACGTTTATATTCGATTAATCTGCTTAACTACTGTATTCTCAAAAATTCATAAGAAAATTTACTAAGGAGAAAAACATATAAGGTACAACAAGAGTTTCATAACTGACACAAGCATTTAAGTTGAGCAATTGAGGTGAAGGTATACCTGTCCAGATATCATCTGACCGCCAGACTTTATATATAGAGAAGAGCTCGCACTTGTCATCATCCAGGAATTTTACCTCTACTAAAGGCATACTTTGCTGCCCTCACTTCTCAATCATGGTATGTTTACATATACTATATAATTAGTTTGAATTTTCCTATAAATTCCTCATCAGGGCCTACTGACTTCAGAGTATTACTTTAGGGTACAGGTCAGTTCTAAGATTGAATTTACGATCTTATTCCCACTTCCAGTGACCCCCATTATTTACTGCTGTAACCTTACGACTTACTGACCACGCTGATAGATATTAAAAAGTGAAAACATTAACGACTCATATCTTACCAGTCCTTCTCATAATTAAGAACAAAGAAAGGAGGAACACTGCAGAGGCCTGTTTGGCCCATACTAAGGCAGGTCCATTATAAGTCATTCATCCCACTACACAAACATTTGACCAACCCAATTTTCAATGCAACCCAAGAAATAAAGCACTGGATGTGCAAGTCCCACTCAAAATCCAACCCCTACCCACTCATATACTTTTCCAACCTAAATTTGAAACTACCCAAGTCCTAACCTCAGTAACCCAACAGGTAACTGTTTCCACTCATCAACTACCCTATTTCCAAACCAATACTTTTCCTACTCCTTCTAAATCTAAACTTATCTAATATAAATCCATTACTGCGGGTTCCTCACTTGAGAGAATCCTCACACTTGTTAAATCCCCTTCATTAATACCATCTTCCATGGATAAAATTAGATAAGTTTAGATTTAGAAAGGACATAGAAAGTATGTTTTGGAAATAAGGGTAGTTGATGATGGACTGACTACCTAGTTGGGTTATTGAGGCTTGAGACTTTGGAAGTTTTTCAAATTTAGTTGGATAAGTACACGAGTGGGAGGGGTTGGATTGAGTGGGACATGCACATTGAGCATGTTTCTTGGTGCATTGAAAATTAAGAACATAAGAATGTAGGAACACTCAAAAGCCTATTGGCCCCATACGAGCGGTCCTATCAAAACGACATCTACCTAAAGCTACTAAAAGAAATAACTAACTCCTATCCCCCTTGCCACCAATCAAAAACCCACCCCTCCCACTCATATATTTGTCCAGTCTCTTCTTAAAGCTACCCCAAGGTCCAATCCATCTATCACCCCACTGGGAAACTGTTTCCACGCACCTGCAACTCTGTTAGAAAACCAGTACATACCTATGTCCTTTCTAAATCTAAAATTGGGTTTGTCAACATGTATGTTGTGGGATGAATATGCAAAGGACCTGCCTAGGAATGGGCCAACACCTGCTGCAGTGTTCCTCCCTATCTATGTTCTTATACACCTTCGATCAGTCTCCCCTCAAATCCTTCATTCTAACAGTGAATGTAACTTAAGTGTCTTCAATCTTTCTTTCATAAGGAAGATCTCTAATGCTTTGGATTATTTTAGGTCATCAACGCTGAATGTTTTCTAACGCTTTTGTGACCATTCTGTATATGGAGACCAGAATTGATGCTGCAAAACAAGGTGACGGCCTAACTAATGGATGCATAAATAAAGCTGCAGCATGACCTCGTAATTCGGTGCTTACACATCTTGATAAAATCCCCGTAATCTATTAGCCTTATTTCGTACGCTAAGGCATTGCAGTCCGTGTTTAAGGTTGCTGCTTACCATAACCCCCAAGTCCTTTTCGCAATTCGTCGAATCAAAAAGGACTAGGGGGTATTGGTAAGCAGCAACCTTAAACCATGTAAAAGCAAAAGGACACAAGTGCAACTAATGAGACATATATGTTGGGCAACGTTACGCTCTCCAGTAGCTTAACAAGCTTGATAAATCCAGGAGACGAAACGTGCCACAATAAATGACCACAAGTTGCACTTGTGTCCTTTTGGCTTTAGCATATTGTCGGTCAATCTACCAACTTTATTACAACCAAAACCAAGCCAGCAATGCCTAAGCGTCATAATAAAGGCAAATAGATACTTGGTTATAAGGTGCTGCTTACCATAACCCCCAAGTCCTTTCCGCAATCTGTATGCTATAGTTTCTATATTATATAACTTACAAGTGCTTATGGGTTAATGGACGACTCCGGAGCATCACAACCTTGCATTTATCTACATTGAACTGCATCTGCCACTTTTCTTACCAGATAAGTTTTGTATCTAAATCCACCTGAAGAACCCTAACATCTACGTTTGAATCAATAACTACCTATGCTTCGTGTCATAGCGGCGAATTTTCTCAATCACTAGAAATATCCTTCATCATTACATTCTTTCCAACCACTATTTGTTGATTCAGATGTTCCGTAATGTGAAGATTTGTGTACTTATACTCAAATCTTTTTTTACAAGGAGCTGGAGCTTAAAGGGCTGATGGATTTAGTTTCGCGGCCCATAAGTCCCATCTTTGACCCAGAGTATCTTTTGCGGCCTTGTGTAGAGCTCAACAAAAATGTGAAGCAAGCTCCTCGACATGGTTTTGGTGTGCTGTGCATCTAAGTCCTATTTACAAGGTACCTTGACATCCGAAATCAACAGCTGTTATCGGCTGGTAATGCTGGAATTGCATATCCACCAATACCGTGGGTTCAACCATCCCTCGCTTGGAACCATGTCCTGCTGTTCCTGGATTAAGACGAGGGGATTCAATGGAATTCACTGTAGGCCCTGAATCACGAGACATGGGAAGAAAGAGAGGAAGACAAGAATTAGAAAATAACGAATTGAGAAAAGCTAAAATGGCAAAATGTGACTCACAGTATTATCGTGGGTATGCACTCAACTAGTTCTGGCACTACTGACAAGAAGGAAGAAGATAAGCTTTTCACTAGTTCTGGTATCACTGACAAGAATAAAGAAGAGAAACATTCCACTTGTTCTGGCATCACTGACAAAAACAAAGATAAACACTTCACTTATTCCCTTACCTCTGACAAGAAGAAAGAAGATAAAAATTCCACTAGTTCTGGCCCCTTTGACAACAGGAAAGATAAACTCTTCACTAGTTCTGGTACCAGAGACAAAAAGAAAGAAGAAAAACATTCCACTAGCACTGAAGAAGCTGACAAGAAGCGAAAAGATAAACTCTCAACTAGTTCTGCCACTGTTGACATGAAGAAAGATAAACAATCAACTAGTTCTGGTTCCACTAACAAGAAGAAAGAAGATAAAACACTTCACATAGAACAGGAACCACAGACAACAAGAAGAAGCTAACACTCAACTAGGTCCTGCTACTATTGAGAAGAATGAAAGAAGATAAAGATCCACTAGTTCTGCTGGCCCCACTGACAATGAAGAAAGATAACAACACACACATACACGTACCACTGAAACAAGATGAAAGAAGAGAAATACCCCACAACTCCAGCACCAAGACCAAGAAGAATAGTTCTGGCAACACATACAGAAATAAAGAACAATAAAGACAATGAGAACCACCCACCAAGAACGTTAAAACTGAGACAAAGCCTGGAAGACGCGAAGAAATTAAATGGGGATAATAAATCATTGAATACATGCTTAACATGCAATGGCTAACCACCTGAATGTAGATTGTAAATACACATATTTGTAAAATATATGTATTAATATGAACATTTACTTAAACGTTATTTATACAAAATAAAATTTGCTGAAAAATTATAATAAAATATTTTCCATATCCACGTAAAAAACTAAAATAGATTTTTTGTCTCTCCTGAGACAAATTTGGGTTTTCCAAATTATAAGTGTCATCATCCAAAACTGCGATGATTTTAAATTTAGAAAGATACAAAAAAGTATTGGTTTTTGAAATATAGTAGTCGATGATGAAAACCAGATCTTAGTGAGGTAATTGAAGCATAATGCTAGGAATAGTTTCAAATATAGGCAGAAATAAAAGCACGAGAGAGAGGGTTGAATTATCGTGGGACTTCCACGACTAGATAACACGGTTATATATAGGTAATTCCTTTGGTAGCATGCAATTGGCTGGGAAGATGTGTGAATATATGTTTCCGTCTTGCGAAAGCCTGCTTAGATGGGCCGGTAGGCCCTGCTGCATGTTCATAAGTTCACTCGGTATAAATTCATAACCAGACCAAACTTGCAAGGAAGATGAGTTTCAGATATTTTGAAATTAAAAATTAGAAAACATATTACAGTCACTGTTTTGGTAAAAGAGTGGTGTAAGTTGGAGAAATTACTCAAAAGCACCATAGAGTCAAGAACCATAGAAGATTTAAAAATGTGTTAGAAAATTACTCCAGGAGTGGATTTGAAAATGCCTGGCACTGGCTAGCAGACCTACTAGCGGGTTTCCTCCTTTTGTTATAAAGGGTTTTGAGTTGACTCGCTTAACACGGCCCCCAGACTAGTGCAGTGCATTTCTTTTCATTAGAACATAAGGAGAAGTTGAACAACTGCACAGCATAATGGCCTATGCGAGGCAGGTCCCTCTTCTCCCAACGGTTTAAGCCACGGCCTTGACCACTGAGGCAGACACGTCACTAAAAGGAGACACATAACTTATTTCTTATGACTATAGTGTGATTGACCAACCAATCATGTTTCATAGACCTGCTTCAAGAGCTCCTCCATTCTTATATTAATGATGGGTGTGAGTTAGAACCAGCCTAACATGGGCCAGTAGGTCTGATGCAGTGCTCCACCTTTTAATCTTTCATTAGTACAATCCTAAAGAGAAATAATAGCAGAACAAGATTCAAATAGTCAGTTGTAATAGTTGAGCAAGTGAGGTGAAGGGCACAACTTGTCATGTTATCACAGAACCTCCAACATCAATATACAACAAAACCCTCTCATGTCATCAATACACGAAACTTTTGCCTCACCATACTCATTTACTTAGCTGCCACACAACTCAACCATGTAAGTTCATAATTCTTATTATATTTTGTTTTATTATATTCAATATTTTCATTGAGTAAATTTAATAAGGATGAAAATAAATAGCAAGAACACGAGTTCAATAAATAACTAGTCCGTACAATTAAGTTGATCAGTAAGTGAAGGCATCACCTGTCAAGTTTTCACCTGACTCTCCAGACCTAATATATACAGCTGACCAGCTTTTGTACATCAGTCGAGAAATATTTTAACCTCTAGCAAACTCTCTAACTTAGCTGACCACACTTTTCAGTCATGTAATTTATATTCGTTTTATAAATCTGTACTACGTATTCTCACTATTTTACATTAGGAAATATACTAATGAGAAACACATATTAGGACAATCAAGAGTACAAAACTGTCACAATCATTGGAAGTTTGAGCGAAGTGAGGTGAAGTATGGACATGGTCAAGTTTAGCATCTTGACCTCCTGACTTTTATAGAGCAGAGCACCGCTCTTGTCATCATGCAAGATTGTTAGACCTCTACTAAATGGGCATCTTTTGCTGCCTCTCTTCTCAATCATGGAGTATGTTACATTTATAATATTTTGATTGACAATTTTCCTCTCTCTAAATGCCTGCAATCAGGTCAGCCAACGGCTCAGCGATGTTTACTTAGGTACAGTTCAGTTTCTAAAATTGAATGCGTCATTTTCCCACTTCATGTGGACCCTGTATTTAACCGCTGAACCTTACGGACAACTGACCACGTCGATAGATATTAAAATGTGAAACAGTACTGACTCATATCTTACCAGTTCCTCTCAACTTAAGAACATAAGACAGGATGGAACACTGCAGCAGGCCTGATGGCCCATACAGGCTAGTCCTTCAAATTCCTCCAACTAACAAACATTTGACCAACCCACTTCTCAATGCTACCCAGAAATAAGCTCTGATGTGCAAGTCCTAAATTTTCATAAGATGATTGGTAAATTTGGGTGTTTTTCACAGGCTTTTTTAAAGTTGTCTTTTCTAATGCGTATATGTGTTCATTGAGGGGGTTTCGGGGTTTTTCTGTTGTCACGGGCCTCCACGGGGGTTATTGAAAAACTCCTGCATTGCCCTTTTGGTTAGATCCTTTATTGAAGTGGTAGAAGCGTGGCGATTTGGGTGTTAGTTGTGAAAGTACTTTTGAGCGTTTAGTGCAACCGGGCGTTGGGAAAAAATTATAACTTTGTTGGGACGGTGTTATGCGTGGGAATTGATCTAAAGAGCTCTTTTTTGCAGTCTTTTTGAAAAAAGAAGGAAATTGTAATCAGTTTTTGGGGAATGTAAGTACATTCCCGTCAAGAAATCAGGACTAAAAATTCGTATGCTCTTGGGAAAAACCCGATGAGATGCCCCTTTTGGTCTGGGAATTTTATGGAATAGAAGTTGGGGGAGATCATTTTTTTTTGGTGGGTTTTCCGAAAACTTAAACAATTTTGTACAAAACCGAAAAAAACACTTTAAATTGGACCCTTTATTTTAAAAGAAACTTTTCCGCAAGGCCTGCCTTTAATCGATACGTTTTTGAATACAAAAATTAAAAAAAAAAAACCTAAAGTATTTAAGTTTCCTGACCCCTTGCACCAAATCAAACCCGCCCCTCCCCCTTTTAATTTTCCCTTTCTTAAAGCTACCCAAATCCAAACCCCAACCCCCTAAGACCCCCATCCAAATTTTTAGGAAAACCCAAATTACCAAACCTTTTAAACAAATTTTTTCAAATTTTTATGGGAAATTCAAAGGCCCCCTTTGTATGGGAAAAAATTTAGCCCCCATGCTTATACACTTTATCTTTCCCCCCCCTTAACAAAAAACGGAGCTTCCCCTTTTTTTCCGGGGTCTTCAAAAACTTGGGAAAAAGTAAAACCCCCTAATGTTTTCTCTTTTGTTATCTTAAAGGGAACCCGAATTTAAACTGAAACAAGGTGGGGCCTTATTATATTATAAAACGGTTTTTACCCAGAATTTTTTTTCCTTTTTTGTATAAAATTTTCCCCTAATTATTTCCCTTTTTCTACCCTTCATTCTTCTTGGGTTTAAGGTTTTTGGTTTCCTAAAACCCCCCAAACCTTTTATCTTGTGCAAAAAAAATTGGGGTTTTGGGGAAGCCAAATTAAACCTTTTAAGGGGGAAAAGGCACAATCAAAATGGCCCTTTTTTGTTGCCAAAGTTTCCTTTTAACTTTACAAGTGAAAAGCTCCTGGGGGAGCGAAACGTTTCCAAATAAATGTAATTTGTTGCCTTGTGTCCTTTTTGCTTTACATATTGTCGGTCATTTACCAACTTTATTAAAAACCTTTAAACCCAAAACGCAAGCCCAAACATACATAATAAAGGGAAATAGATTACTTGGGTTTAAGGTTTCTGCTTACCCTAACCCCCAAGTCCTTTCCGCAATCTGTAGGTAAATTCTTTTTTAAATTTTAATTACGAGTGCTTGGGATGGACACTCCT
>NW_026495252.1:0-21689 GCF_026875155.1 Cherax quadricarinatus | reverse complement strand
AAGGGATGTTTTAGATTTAAAAAGGATTTTTTAGTTTTTAGAAAGGTGTTTAAGATTTAGAAAGGTTTTTTGATTTAGAAGGAGTTTTAATTTAGAAAGATGTTTTATATTTAGAAAGGATATTTTTATTTTAAAAAGGGATGTTTTAGATTAGAAAGGATTTTTTTGATTTAAAAAGGGATGTTTTAGTTTTAGAAAGGATGTTTTTAATTTAGAAAAGATTTTTTAGATTTAGAAAGGATGTTCTAGATTTAAAAAGGGTTTGTAGAAAGGTTTTGGGTTGGAAAATGGGATAGTTGATGAGTGGAACAGTCTATAGTAGGCTTAAAGAAATTTATACCTATGCAAATCGTGTATCTTTATTGTAGCGTTTCGCTATCCGTGGGAGGGTAGGTGCGAAGAGCCCCCAAGTTTTGGGATTTGAAGAATCCCCAAAGATACGGTGCTTTTGCCCCCTATTTTAGGTTGAGCTATGTTACCTCATCTTCTGTTATAGTCCTATGTCTTCATTTATGTCCTAAAATTTGTATGATAAACCCACTGGATGGCAAAAAACGTCTAATAAAGATAACCAGATTTTGACATGTGTATTAATTTTTCAAGCCAACTAGCACTTACAAGTTAAATAATGTAAAAATTAGCCATACAGATTGCGAAAAGGGCTTGGGGGTTATGGTACAGCAACCTTAAACCAAGACAGCAATGCTTAAAAGCGTACGTAATAAGGAAATGATTTTTGGGGTTTATATCAAGAAGGTAAGCCAGAAGTCCAGAGGTATATGCGCTTTTAATCTTAAAAGGGGCCTCTCCTAGATTATGCAGCTCGTTTGGTCTCCATATTACAGGATGAATAAATTCGTTTTGAAAAAAATTCAGGTGGATGACTAAATTAAACATAGCATTAGAAATCTTCTAAAAGAAGAAAGATTTAAGACTCTTAAGTTACATTCACTTGTTAGACGAAGAATGAGGGGAGCCTGACGAAGTGTATAAGTGGAAGATAGGTATTAATAAAGAGGATATTAACAAAGGCCCTTGAGGTATCTCCAGGGAACCCACAGTAAAGGGTTTAAATTGATAAGTTTAGATTTAGGGAAAAAAATAGGAAATATTGGTTTGGAAATAGGGTAGTTGATGAGTGGAACAGTCTACCTGTTGGGGTTTTTGAGGTAGGATTTGGGTAGTTTTAAATTTAGGTTGGATAAGTACATGAGTGGGAGGGGTTATTTGAGAGGGGGGCTTGCACATCGGAGCTTGTTATTGGTTTGGCATGGGGTTGGGTTGGTCAGGTGTTTGTTGGTGGGAGAATTGTGGGGGACCCGCCCCAGTGTGGGCCAGCGGGCCCGCTGAGTGTTCCCCCTTTCTTATGTTCTTATGTTCTTATAAGTGGATTATGGGATAAACAAGGGAGACATTAATAAAGTACTGAGGGTGTCAACCCGGTAAGAACCAGGTAAAGGATTTTTAAGTTGGATAAAAATTTTGATTTTGAAAAGGACATAGGGAATATGGTTTTCTAGCAGAGTTGTAGATGCGTGAACAGTCTTCCAGGGGGTGAAGAGGCTAGGACCTTGGGTAGCTTTAAGAAGAACTGGACAAATATTTGAGTGCAATGGGGGCTCGTTTGATTGGTGTTAAGGGGTACGGGTGTTATTTCTTGAGTAGCTCATTAGTAGATGTCATATGTGAATAAGACACTGCCTCGTATGGCCAGTAGGCTTCTGCAGTGTTCCTATATTCTTATGTTCTTATGATGGAGTGTTGGATTTGAGTCGGAAACTTGCACATAAGATCTTATTTTCTTGGATAGCATTGCAAATTCTGGGTAGAGGGCAAAATGTTTTGTTAGTGGGATTGAATTGTAAAGACCTTGCCTAGTAAGGGCCAACAGTGCCTGCAGCAGTGTGCCTGCCTTTCATTATGATCTTATAGAACTTTAGGATATCTTTCCAAGGGAGTAAACAACGATAGATGGATCCAGATAATCAAGGATAAGAGTTTTGGAAAAATAAAATATGAAAGAATTGTTTTGGAAACTAGGACAGCAGATGAGTAGAACAGTATTCGCTAGAGGGGTTATGAGAACAATGAGAATGAGGGAACACTTCAGAAAGCCTGCTGGCACCATGCACGGGAGAGACAATACCCAAAGCTAAAAAGTAACCAAATAAGTTATCTAGATGGAAGGACTTTTACAGAACTAATAAAATTACTTCTACAGCTTTCTGCTTGGGACAATGACAAAACTGGGTTTTGCTAATGAGTCTCTGTTAATGGATGGATATGAATGACCGGATTATTAAGAGTCCAAACAGAACTGCTGCCATGTGTCTCTTTCGTTTTAAAATTCTTAGTGTCACAGGAGAACATGCAGAGATAGATGACGAAAATGATTGTCTGTATAAAGGAAATCTACTCTACATAAGATCGGCTCTCTTGAGATGACGTTAAATGATTAGAAGTGTATAATGGATAATGACAGACATAAACAAAGGCAAATTATTGTATCAAAGAGACACATGGGCAACTCTTGGGTATCTTTATTGAGGATTTATTGATGAAGCCACTGTGTGGCGAAACGTTTCCTCAATAAAGATACCCAAGATTTTTGCACATGTGTCTTTTTTATCAAAGGCAATTTTAATAAAATCCTACAAATTTCAAATCAGGTTTTGATGGGTATTAACAATTGAAACAAAAACTACTTTGGATAGCGAAACAATCGGGAACTTAAAAATAACAGTTGTGAATTTAAAACGAGAAATGTTGTAGTCAAGTACTGGTTATCATATTGTCTATGCCACAGACAAACTTTCTGAGCATGTAATAAAAATTGGACAAATACATCATTTGAAAAGGGGTGTTTTGATACTACCTGAGATACTGAACCAAATTCTTGTGTATCTTGGAAAAGGGTTGGAAAAAGCATGAGAATTTATTATAAGGATTCGCTTTGCACTGCGCTAAAACTGTGTTATTTTTATTTTCTTATAGAAATGACTTTTCGAGTTTTTGTTTTATTTCAAAATGTTGGTGGGAAATTAAAGACTGCTTTTAAGAAAAATTACCGATTTTTTAAAAAATTCATTGTTGCCATATTTGCACATAGTCGTTTAAAAAAAGAACATGGATGAGTGAATGTAAAATCGATTATCTAATAAACTCAAGTCACACTAGTAATTCAATTATCAGAGCTGAGGATAGAATCCTGTAGTGTAGTATCCTCTAACATTGTATCCTTCTTCGGTATATTGAATAGTTAGTCATCCTGTTCTTATTACCCCCTTTTATCAATGTCTTTCCTGAGATTTCCACAATTGTTGAAATAACTCTTGTTTGTTTCGTTCGAATATGTTGTCCATTGCAAAAACTTCCTTGTCGATTCATGTGTTTGTTGTATCTGCTCTTGCAATACTTGTTATTGTGCTTCCACATATGTTTTTGAATAGTATTGTCCGGAACATATTCTTTTTTGTAGACTTCAGATTCGAAAGTACGAGTCGTATCTGACTGAGAACTATTGATTTCAGAAGCACTTGATCATGAAATTTCTTTGTGAAATTTATCCCAAAAACATTGGCGCTTTGAAGGATTGCCCTCATTTGGAATCTTGTCGAGTATTGGTTTGCACCTCTTTAGTTTTTCTGCATTTATCGTCATTACCAAAAACCCAAAAAGCCCTTGGAAATCGTGAATTTACGAGCTTTAGTATTTCCTTGAGCCATTGCTGATTAAAATACAGATTATGAGGTCAATACTCTCAGAAGATTACAGATGATAGTACCCTTCTTGCTGTCCAAACTGGAAACAAAACTAAGTGCAAGAATTAGCAGTTATATAAGGTGAGTAAAGCATATGATCACGTGGTGAGGTGTTTCTTGTATGTCAGGTCACGCGGTGGAGTGATTTCTCTCGAGAAGGAAGAAGCACTGCATTAAACGCCTACCAGCACATGCTATTGTCTTTCTCAAATCGAACCTTTTTATATTAAGTAAATCAAGTAAATTTCTTAAAAGTTGAGGAAGACACTGAACTTATTTTATTAGATAAATACATGATTGAGAATGGTTGGATTTAATTGGAACTGGCACAGGAGTTATTAGAGTAATCATGTTTCTTGCTTGGCAAGCACTGAAAACATATGAGAGTATTGGAATGATGAATCCACTGCATGGCGAAACGTTTCTTCAAAGACTCCCATATGTTGCATAAGAACATAAGAATGGAGGAAACTTCTGCACACCATGCCCAGCAACCCCAGACCTGCCAGAATGTACGGCCTGCCAAAGACTCACAAGCCTGGTATCCCACTGAGGCCCATATCCTCGGGAATAGGCAGTGTTCCCCACAAGCTCTCAGGAATTCTCGCCAAACACCTCTCGAAACTCTTGGGCACTATCAGTCCAGCACATCTCAAACACTCAGGTGATCTTCTCAATCGCATTCGCAACATCAACATCAGGAACAAGAAACTTTCCAGCCTTGACATGACTTCCCTATTCACTAAGTACCTACTAAAAACCATCGATCTCTTGCGCAAGAAAATTGACGATTCACTTGATCTTCCCATTCCAGCCACGACTTCATCGACCGGGTTGAACTATTGTTGGCTTTACGTGTTTCTCTTTTGAAAATCACCTCTTTCAGCAGACTTTTGGACTACCCATGGGTTCGCCACTCAGTGCAGTCCTAGCGAACCTATACATGGAAAAATCTAGAAGCCGAACGTTTCTCCACCATTATTCCTTCGTCTGTCACCTGGCTCCGTTATGTTGACGACATTCTCCTCATAACTTCCTAAACGCTTCAACTTTCAAGCTCTCCAAGACAAGCTCAACCAGGTCGAGCCTTCAATCCAGTTCACACTTGAAGAAGAGGTCGACAACACTCTTCCTTTCCTTGATGTTCTACTCTGCAAAGTTTACCACAAAACTTCGTTTTAAAGTCTATCGAAAACCACCAACCAAAACGATCTTCTCCACTTCTACTCTACCACGACACCAAAACCAAACGTGGTGTAATTAATAGGCTTCTTCCTGCGTGCACTCAGAATCTGCAGCAACGAGTTCCTTGAGGAAGAATGCACTATAATTAAACAGGTATTTTCCAAACTCCACTATCCTCGTCACTCATCAGAGACTGCAAAACGGCGAGCACTAAACATCTTCAACACACCCCAGAGAAGACACTGCCGAGAAAAGATACATAGTCCTTCCCACCAACTCCATTGCCAAACATGTTTCCAACATCTTTTGCCAAAACATCTTTCCAAGTATCTCCCTCCACAACCACGACCTCAAGGACACACCAGTAGTAGGCAGGACAAGCCTCCATCCTCTGCAGGGTATACATAATCCCTTGTAATGACTGCAACAAGTTATACGTGGGCGAAACATCATGGGACCTCCAAACACGTATTTCAGAACACCAATACGCAAGCAGGTCTGACGACACAAGGAATGCACTGGTACAACACCGTAATTCACACAAACCTCTGATAAAATACAGAAACTCAAGACTTATCGCCACTGAGACATCACTCAATACCGAGAATCCTGGAGTCCTCACTTTATTTCTTATCCGACAACTTCAACCAGAATTAGTGGCTTCTATAACAAGACTGAACCATTGCCAGAACTTCTTCATCGCGATCCACATAAGAACATGTAGAAGTCTGCTCACAAAACTTGTCCAGTTCTCCTTTCCAAGTACCCAAGGGTTTTTATAGACTCTACATCCCAAACTAGGAACATCTTCAGATGCAGCATTCTTCACCTGCTCTAGCCGGACTATAATACTCGAGTTCCTTCCACCCCAGGTAGTTCGGTTTGTGACTTGAAAAAGCCACTGTGTGGGCGAAACGTAGTAAATAAAGGATCACATTATACTGCATTGTGTTTATATTGCAAGAATGGAGGGAACACTGAGAACAGGCATACTGGGCATATACAAGGGCAGGTCATTATCTAAACGAACCTCTACCAAAAGTATCAAAGATTTTACTCCCCGTATCCAGTGACACTAATCTAACCCAAGCCCCTCCAACTCAACATTTGTTCAGGTCTCTTCTTTAAGCTACCCAGGTCCTCAGCCTCTATCACCCACGAGGAGATTGTTCCACGCATCCACATCTGTAAGAAAACAGTACTTACCTATGTCCTTTTAAATCTAAATTTATTCAACTTAAATCCATTATTTTCTGGTTTTTCCTGTTCAACACCCTCAGTACCTTATTAATATCTCCTTTGTTCATGCCCGTCATAAACTTATACACCTCAAAATGATATCCTCCTCTTCTTATTCTACGTGTCTCGAGAGAGTGAAGATTTAATGCTTTAAGCCTTCTTCTTACAGCGGTTCCTTAACACATGATATCATTTCAGTCATTCTTCTCTGTATGTTCTCCAATGAGTATATATCCATCTTTAGTAAGGAGACCAAAACTGAGGGCATAATCTAATGAGGCTCACTAGTGATGTATGAGGCAACATTATCTAAATGAGGCTTCATCAGTGATGTAGAGACCTCTCCAGTGATCTCTTTAGAAGGACTTCCCTTGTCGAGAGGGCCAGGCTCTTGCAAGTTCTCCATTCATGTGTTCTTATAAGAAATTTAAATGTTACAAGTGATCAAGGTTTAGTAAGGATGTTTTAGATTAGAAAATGGTGTAGAAAAGAATTGATTTGGAAAATAGGTTAGATGATGAGTGGAAACAGTCTACCTAGTTGGGTTATTGAGGCTAGAACTTAGGGTAGTTTCAAATTGAGTTAGGATAAATACATGAGAGAGAGGGGTTGGATTTGGTGGGACTTGAATATCAGGCAGGCCTCCTGCAGTGATCCTCCTTTTTTATATTCTAATGCTGAGAGGCGTTGACTTGAGTGGGGACTTTGAACGAATGGGGGAGTCATGACCAAGTTGTATATGGGGGAAGAAGGAAGTAAATTCTTGGGTAGCTTCGGGAAGGGGTGATTTGATTGTCACTGACTTTTCTTTAGCAGTAGACATTTGCAGTGTTCTCTATTATGAATTTATGTACTAGGTTCTTGAGGATATCTCTCCCAAGAGAAACAATGATTAATGGATCCAGATAAGACAAGTTTAGATTTGGAAAATTATATATAAAAGAATGATCAAGGACTTAGGAAAGTCTGTTTTTAGATTTAGAAAGATAAGATGTTTTGTTTTAGAAAGATGTTTTAGATTTAGAAAGGATGTTTTAGATTTAGGAAAGGATGTTTTTGATTTTAAAAAGGATGTTTTAGATTTTTAGAAAGGATGTTTAAGATTTAGAAAGGGTGTTGTAGTTTTAGAAGGATGTTTTAGATTTAGAAAGGATGTTTATATTTAGAAAGGATATTTTATATTTAGTAGGGAATGTTTTAGATTTAGAAAAGATGTTTTAGATTTAGAAAAGGTGTTCTAGATTTAGAAGGTTGTACGAAAGGTATTGGTTTGGAAAATGGGGATAGTTGATGAGTGGAACAGTTACTAGTAGTCTTGAAGAAATTTATACACATATGCAAAATCTGTGAATCTGTATGTAGACGTATCGCTATCAGTGGGGTAGGAGTAGGTGCGAAAGAGCCCAAAGTATTGGAGGATTCTGAAGAATCTCCAAGACTACGGTGCCTCTTTGCACCTTACTTCTAGGTTGAGTATGATTACCTCTTCTTCTGTATATTGTCCTACTGTCTTCAAGTTATGTCCTAGAATTTGTATTTGAAAAGACACTGGATGGCGAAACGTCTACAATAAAGATAACCAGATGTTGCACTTGTAGTATTATTTCTTCAGCCAACTAGCACTTACAAGTTAAATAATTGTAGAATTAGCATACAGATTGCGAAAAGGGCTTGGGGTTATGGTAAGCAGCAACCTTAAAACAAGACAGCAATGCTTAGCGTACGTAATAAGGCAATTAGATTATTGGGATTTATATCAAGAAGTGTAAGCAACAGAAGTCCAGAGGTTATACTGCAAGCTTTATCATCGTTATTAAGGGCCTCTCCCTTTTAAGGGGAAAATTATTTGGAGACTTCAGTTCTGGTTCTCCATATTACAGGATAGACATTAAATTCGTTAGAAAAATATTCAGCGTAGGATGACTAAATTAATACATAGCTTGGAATTCTTCCCTAATGAAGTAAAGATTGAGCTCTTAAGTTACATTCACTTGTTAGACGAAGAATGAGGGGAGGACCTGACGACGAAGTGTCGATACGTGAAGATAGGTATTAATAAAGAGGATATTAACAAGCCTTTGAGGATATCTCTCCAAGAGAGAACAACAGTAATGGATTTAAATTAGATAAGTTTAGATTTTAGAAAGGGACATAGGAAAGTGTTGGTTTGAAATAGGGTAGTTGATGTGTGGAACAAGTCTCCTGTTGGGTTATTGAGGTAGGACTTTGGGTAGGTTCAAATTTAGGTTGGATAAGTACATGAGTGGAGGGGTTTGGATTTTGAGAGGGGACTTGCACATCGGAGTTGTCTATTGGGTGGCACTGAGGGTTGGGATGGTCAGGTGTTTGTTGGTGGGATGAATTGTGGGGGACCTGTCTAGTGTGGGCCAGCGGGCTGCTGCAGTGTTCCTCCTTTTTTTTTCTTATGATTCTTATGTTCTTTATAAGTGGATTATGGGCATAAACAAGGGAGACATTAAAAAGTTTCTGGGGACTTGTGTTCGAACCAGGTAAGAACCAGGTATAATGGATTTAAGTTGGATAAATTTAGATTTAAAAGGACATAGTAAGTACTGGTTTTCTCGCAGAGTTGAGATGCGTGTGGAACAGTCTTCCCAGTGGGGTGATAGAGGCTAGGACTTGGGTAGCTTTAAGAAGAGCAGACTGCGACAATATATGAGTGCTAGGGGCTTGGTGTTTGATTGGTGTTAAGGGTACGGGTGTTTATTTCTTGAGTAGCTTAGGTAGATGTCATTTTGATAAGGACCTGCTCGTTTGGGCCAGTAGCCTTCTGCAAGTGTTTATATTCTTATGTTCGTATGAGTGGGAAGTGGTTGGATTTGAGTCGGGACTTGCACATCTGAGCTTATTTCTTGGATCGCATGCAACATTGGGTAGGGCAATTTTTTGGTTAGTGGGATGAATTGTAAAGGACCTGCCTTGTATGGGGCAACAGGCCTGCTGCAGTGTTTCCCTCCTTTCTTATGTTCTTATAAGTTCTTGAGGATATTTTCCGAGGGAGAAACAACGATAATGGATCCAGATAAGACAAGTATAGTTTGGAGAAATTATATGGAAAGAATTGTTTTTGGTAAACGGACAGCTGATGTGTAGAAACAGTATTCCTAGTACGGGTATGAGAACATGAGAATGAGGAACCCCCCCCCCCCCCCCACTTTTTTCAAGGGGAAGCTGCTGGCCCATGCACGGGAACAATAACAAAGCTACCAAAGAATTATATAGAGGAAGACTTTTACATGGGACTAATAAAATTACTTATAGCTTTTGCTTGGATACAATTGTAACTGGGTTTTGCTACTATTCTGTTAATGGGATGGATAGTGAATGGGACATGATTATTTATGAGGGCCACAGACTGTGCAATGTTCTCTTCGTTTTATCTTAGTTCAAGGGAGAACATGCGAGATATAGAGACGAAAATGAATTCTGTATATATGGAATCTCATAAGATCGCTCTCTTGAGAGACGTTAATGATAGAGTGTATAAGAGAATGAAAGAACATAACAAAGGGCAATATTGATCAAAGAGAACATGTTGCAACTCTTGGGTATCTTTATTGAGGATTTTATTGATGAAGCCACTGTGTGGCCGAACGTTTTCCTCAATAAAGATACCCAAGAGTTGCACATGTGTCTTTTTTATCAAAGGCAATTATTAATATAAATCCTACGAATTTTTCAAAGCAGGGCTTTGATGGTATTAAACAATTGAAACAAAAAACTACTTTGGATTAGCGCAAAATCAGGATCTTGACATAAACAGTTGTGAATTTAAACTGAGAAAATGTTGTATTCAAGTACTGGTTATCAATATTGTCCTATGCCACAGACAACTTTCGAGCAGTGTTATAAATGGGACAAATACATCGTGAAAAGGGGTGAAAAAGGAGTGTTTTTGAGTACTACCTGAGTCTGAACCAATTCTTGTGTATCTTGGGAAAAGGTTGGAAAAATGCATGAGGAATTTTTTATAAGGATTCGCTTTGCACTGCTGTACACTGTGTTATATATATTCTTATAGAAATTTCTTTTCGAGAGTTTTTGTTTATTTCAAAATGGTGGTAGGAAATTAATGACTGCTTTTAAGTAAATGACGAATTTTAAAAATTCATTGTTGCCATATTTGCACATAGTTACGTTTAAAAAGAACATGGATGAAGTGAATGTCAAATCGGATTATCTAATAAACTCAAGTCACACTAGTAATTCATTATCAGAAGCTGAGGATAGAATCCTGTAGTGTAGTATCCTCTAACATTGTATCCTTTCGTGTATATTGAATAGTTAGTATCTGTTCTTATTTTACCTCCTTTATCAATGTCTTTCCTGAGATTTTTCCACAATTGTTGAAATAACTCTTGTTTGTTCGTTCGAATAATGTTTTGTCATTGCCAAAAAGCTTCCTTGTCGAATTCATGGTGTGTTTTGTATCTGCTCTTGAAATAACGTGTTATTTGTGCTTCCACATATGTGTTGAATAGTAATTGTAGGGGAACATATTCTTTTTTTAGACTTCAGATTCGAAAGTTCGATCGTCGTATCTGGACTGAGAACTATTGATTTAAGAAGCACTTGGGATCATGAAATTTCTTTGTGAATTATGACCAAAACATTGGCGCTTTGAAAAGGATTGCCCTCATTTGAATTCTTGTCGAGTATTGGGACGACTCTTTAGTTTTCTGCATTTATCGTTCATTACCAGGATACCAAAGACCTTTGGAATCGTGAATTTACGAGCTTTTGATTTCTTGAGCCATTGCTGATATAAAATACAGATTTGGGGTCAATACTCTCAGAAGATTTACAGATGATTAGTTACCCTTCTTGACTGTCCATACTGGAACAAAACTACGTGCAAGAATTAGAAGTTATATAAGTGAAGTAAAGCATATGATCACGTGGTGAGGTGTTCTGGTATTTCAGGACACGCGGTGGGAGTGATTCTTCTCGAAGGAAGATGCACTGCATTAAGCTACCAAGCATTTGCTATTGTGTCTTTCTCAAATCGAACTTTCATCGTAGTACAATCAAAGTTAAATTTCTTAAATGTTGAGGAAGGACACTGAACTTATTTTATTAGATAAATACATGATTGAGAATGGTTGGATTTAATTGGAACTGGCACAGGAGTTATTAGAGTAATCATGTTTCTTGCTTGGAAAGCACTGAAAACATATGAGAGTATGAATGATGAAGCCACTGCTGGCGAAACGTTTCTTCAAAGACTCCCATATGTTGCATAAGGAAATAAATGGTATAAAATACCGACACAATGGAAAAAGCCACTGCCGTGGGTGAATACGATTGGTCTATAAAGGATCACCATTATACTGCATTTGTGTTTATATTTCCATGTTGCATAAGAACATAAGAATGGAGGAACACTGCAGAAGGCCTACTGGCCTATACAAGGCAGGTCATTTATCTAAACGACCTCTACAAAAGTTACTCAAGAATTAAACTCCCGTATCCAGTGACACTAATTCAAACCCAGCCCTCCCCTCATACATTTGTTCAGTTCTTCTTAAAGTACCAAGGTCCTAGCCCCTCTATTCACCCCACGTGGAACGATTGTTCCACGCATCCACAACTCTGTAAGAGACCAGTACTTACTATGTCCTTCTAATCTAAATTATCCAACTTAAATCATTATTTCTGGTTCTTTCCTGTTCAACTCCCTCACTACCTAATTAATATCTCCTTTGTTCATGCCGTCATAACTTTTACACCTCAATGATATTCCTCTTATCTACGTTGTCTCGAGATGGTGTGAAGATTTAATGGTTTAAGCCTATCTTCTTACAGCAGATTCCTTACACAATATATCATTTCAGTCATTTTCTCTGTATGTTCTCCAATAGAGTATATATCATCCTTAGTAAGGAGACCAAAACTGTAGCTGCATAATCTAAATGAGGCCTCACTAGTGATGTATGAGCAACATTATCTATTCGAGGCTTCATCAGTGATGTAGAGACCTCACCAGTGATCTCTTTAGAAGGACATCCTTTTAAGGTACGAGAGGGCCAGGTCCATGGCAAGTTCCTCCATTCTTGTGTTCTTTAAGAACTTAATTTGTTACAAGTGAATCAAGATTTAGTAAGGATGTTTTAGATTAGAAAGGATGTAGAAAGATATTGATTTGGGATAAAATAGGTTAGATGATGAGTGGAAAACAGTCTCTACCTAGTTGGGGTTATTGAGGCTAGTAGACTTAGGGTTAGTTTCAAATTTAGAATAGGTTTAAATACAATGAGTGAGAGGGGGTTGGATTTGAGTGGGACTTGAATATCACTGCAGCTCCTGCAGTTGATCCTCCTATTTTTATATTCTATGAGTGAGAGGCGTTGGATTGAGTGGCGACTTGGCAAAGAATGAGGGGAGACATGACCAAAGTGTATGTGTGGAAGAAGGAAGTAAATACTTGGTAGCTTTGGGAATGGGTGATTTTTGATAGTCACTTGACTTTTCTTTAGCCAGTAGCATTCTGCAGTGTTCCTTATTATGGAATTTATGTAACTAAGGTCTTGAGGATATTTCCAAGGAGAAGAAACAATGATTAATGGATCAAGATAAGACAAGTTTAGATTTGGAAAAATTATATATACAAGAATTGATCAAGACTTAGGAAAGTATGTTTTAGATTTAGAAAGGATGTTTTTAGATTTAGAAAGGATGTTTTAAGATTTAGAAAGGATGTTTTAGATTTTGAAAGGATGTTAAGATTAGAAAAAGGATGTTTAGATTTAGAAAGGAATGTTTTAGATTTAGAAAGGATTTGTTTTATATTTAGAAAGTATTTTTTATATTTAGAAGGGATGTTTTAGATTTTGAATCTAGGATGTTTTTGATTTAGTACGGAATGTTTTAGATTTAGAAAGGATGTTTTAGATTTAGAAAGATGTTTTATAGATTTGAAAGGTGTTCTAGATTTAGACAGGTTGTAGAAAGGTATTGGTATGGAAAATTTTGATAGTTGATGAGTGGAAACAGTCTACCTAGTAGGCTTGAAGAAATTTATTACATATGCAAACATCGTGTATCTTTATTGTAGAGTTTCGACTATCCAGTGGCGGTTAGGAGTAGTGCGAGGACCATATTCTTGGTGATCTGAAGAATCTCCAAGACTAGGTGCTCTTTGCACCTACTTCAGGTTGAGCTGCTGAGTACTCCATCTTCTGTATATAGTCCTACTGTCTTAAGTTATGTCCTTGATTGTATTGATAAAGCCACTGGATGGGCGAAATGTCTACAATAAAAGATAACAGATGTTGCAATGTGTATTATTTCTTCAAGCCAACTAGCACTTACAGTTAAATAATGTAGAACTTGCCATTACAGATTGCGAAATGGGCGTGGGGGTTATGGTAAGCAGCCAAACCTTAACCAAGACAGCAATGCTTAAGCGTAGTAATTATGGGCAATAGATTATTGGGATTTTAAAAAGAAGTGTAAGCAACAGAACCCAGAGGAAAACTGCAGCTTTTATACATATTAAAGGGCCTCCCCTAGTTTATGCAGCTCGTTCTGGTCTCCATATTACAGGAAAGACAAAAATTTTTTAGAAATCTTTTCAGCGTAGGATGACTAAAAAAATAATAGCATTAAAATTTCCTAATGAAGAAAGATGAAGACTCTAAGTTACTTCCCTTTGTTAGAGAAGAATGAGGGGAGACCTGACCGAAGTGATAAGGGGAAAGTGGGTTTTAATAAAGAGGTATTAAAAAGGCCCTTGAGGAATCTCTCCAAAGGCCCCCACGAAAATTTTTTAAAAATAGATAAGTTTAGATTTAGAAAGGAATAGGAAAGTATTGGTTTGGAAAAAAGGGGATTTAGAGTGGAAATTACCCAGTTGGGTATTGAGGCTAGGCTTTGGGGGTTTCAAATTTAGGTTGGGGTAAGTCATGAGGGGGGGGTTGGATTTGAAGGGACTTGCCTCGGAGCTTGTCTATTTGGGTGGCATGAGGGTTGGGTTGGGAGGTGTTTTTTGGTGGGGTGAATTGTGGGGGACCTGCCTAGTGTGGGCCAGCGGCCTGCTGCAGTGTTCCTCCTTTCTTATGTTCTTATGTTCTTATAAGTTGGCATTATGGGATTAAACAAGGGGACATTAATAAAGTACTGAGGAGTCGGAACCAGGTAAGATCCAGGAATAATGGATTTTAAGTTGGTGATAAATTTAGATTAGAAGGGGACCATAGGAATTACTGGTTTTCTAGCAGAGTTGTAGATGCGTGTGGAAACAGTCTTACCAGTGGGTGATAGAGGCTAGGACCTTGGGTAGCTTTAAGAAGAGACTGGACAATATTGAGTGCTAGGGGCTGGGTTTGATTGGATGTTAAGGAGGTACCGGGTGTTATTATTTGAGTAGCTTTAGGTAGATGTCATTTTGATAAGGACCCTGCCTCGTATGGAGCCAGTAGGCCTTCTGCCAGTGTTCCTATTTCTTATGTTCTATGAGAGTGGGAGTGGTTGGATTTGAGTCGGACTTGCCACATCAGAAGCTTATTTCTTGGATAGCATTTGAAAATTGGTAGGGGCAAATGTTTTGTTAGTGGGATGAATTGTAAAGGGACCTGCCTTAGTATGGGCCAACAGTCCTGCTGCAAGTGTTCCTCCTTTCTTATGTTTATAATAGATCTTGAGGATATCTTCCAAGGGAGAAACAACGATAATGGTCCAGATAAGACAAGTTTTACGTTTTGGAAAATATATATGAAAGAATTGTTTTGGAAACAGACAGCTGATGAGTAGAACGTATTCCTAGTAGGGTTATGAGAGACATGGAGAATGGAGGAACACTTCAGAAAGCCTGCTGGCCCATGCACGCGGAAAACATACCCAAAAGCTACCCAAGATTATAGAGGAAGACTTTTACATGAACTAATAAAAATTACTTAAGCTTTCTGCTTTGGGTTACAATTGAAACTGGGTTTTGCTAATATTCTGTTAATGGGATGGATAGTTGCGGACTTGATTATTATGAGCCAAACAGAAACTGCTGCAATGTTTCCTCTTTCGTTTTATTCTTTAGTTCACAGGAGAACATGCAGAGATAGATGACGAAAATGATTCTGTATATAGGAATTCACATAAGAATCGCTCTCTTGAGAGACGTTAATGATAGAAGTGTATAAGAGAATGACGACATAAACAAAGGCAATATTGATCAAAGAGACACATGTGCAACTCTTGGGTATCTTTATTGAGGATTTTATTGATTGAAGCCACTGTTGTGGCGAAACGTTTCTCAATAAAGATACCCAAGAGTTGCACATGTGTCTTTTTTATCAAAAGGCAATATTAATTAAAAATCCTACGAATTTCAAAATCAGGTTTGATGGGTTATTTACAATTGAAACATAAATACTTTGGAAGCGAAACAATCAGGAACTGAAATAACAGTTGAGAATTTAAAACTGAGGAAATGTGGTAGATCAAGTATGGTTATCAATATTGTCTATGCCAACAGACAACTTTCAGAGCAGTGTAATAAAAATTGGACAAATAATCAGTTGGAAAAGGGGTGTTTTTGAGTTAATACCTGAGATACTGAACCAAATTCTTGTGGATCTGGAAAAGGTTTTGAAAAATGCATGGAGAATTTTTTATAAGGATTCGCTTTGACTGTGCTACACTGTGTTATATATATTCTTATAGGAAATGACTTTTCGAGTTTTTGTTTTATTTCAAAAATGTTGGTAGGAAATTAAGACTCTTTTAAGTAAATTACCGATTTATGAAAATTCATTGTTGCCATTTTTGCACATGTCGTTAAAAAGGAACATGGATGAAGTGAATGTAAAATCGATTATCTTAATAACTCAAGTCACAATAGTTAAATTCAATTATCAGAGCTGAGGATAGAATCCTGTAGTGTAGTATCCTCTAACATTGTATCCCTTCCTTCGTCGTTATTGAATAGTTAGTCATCTGTTCTTATTACCTCCTTTATCAAATGTCTTTCCTGAATGATTATACACAATTGTTGAATAACTCTTGTTTGTTTCGTTCGAATATGTTTGTCCATTGCGAAAACTTCCTTGTCGATTCATGGTTTTTTTTTTTGGGTTTGTATCTGCTCTTACAATACTTGTTATTGTGCTTCCACATATGTTTAGAATATTATTGTCCGGGAACATATTCTTTTTTTGTAGGACTTCAATTCGAAAGTACGAGGTCGTATCTGACTGAGAACTATTGATTTCAGAAGGGCACTTGGATCATGAATTTTTTGTGAAAATTTATGCCAAAACATTGGCGCTTTGAAGGATTTGCCCTCATTTGGAATCTTGTTCGAAGTATTGACGCACCTCTTTAGTTTTTCTGCATTTATCGTCATTACCGAATACCAAAGACCTTGGGAATCGTGAATTTACGAGCTTTAGTATGTCCTTGAGGCATTGCTGAATTAAATACAGATATGAGAGGTCAATACTCTCAGAAGTTTAAAGATGATTTGTAACCCTTCTTGCTGTCCAAACTGGAAACAAAACTAAGTGCAAGAATTAGCAGATATATAAGGATGAAGTAAAGCATATGATCACGTGGTGAGGTGTTCTTGGTATGTCAGGTCACGCGGTGAAGTGATTCTTCTCGAGAAGGAAGAAGCACTGGCATTACGCCTACCAGCACATGCTATTTGTCTTTCTCAAATCGAACCTTTATATTAAGTAAATCAAGTAAATTTCTTTAAAAGTTGAGGAAGACACTGAACTTATTTTATTAGATAAATACATGATTGAGAATGGTTGGATTTAATGGAACTGGCACAGGAGTTATATTCAACGTAATCATGTTTCTTGCTTGGCTCAAGCACTGAAAACATATGAGAGTATTGGATTGATGAAGCCACTGCATGGCGAAACGTTTCTTCAAGACTCCCATATGTTTGCATAAGAACATAAGAATGGAGGAACACTGCAGAAGGCCTACTGGCCTATACATAGGCAGGTCATTACTAAACGGACCCTCTACCACCAAAAGCATACTCAGATTAACTCCGTATCCAGTGACACTAATAAACCCAGCCCCTCCCACTCATACATTTGTTCAGTCTCTTCTTAAAGCTACCCAAGGTCCTAGCCTCTATCACCCCACGAGGAAGATTGTTCCACGCATCCACAACTCTGTAAGAAAACCAGTACTTACCTATGTCCTTTCTAAATCTAAATTTATCCAACTTAAATCCATTATTTCTGGTTCTTTCCTGGTTCAACACCCTCAGTACCTTATTAATATCTCATAAGAACATAAGAACATAAGAAAGGAGGAACACTGCAGCAGGCCTTTTGGCCCATACTAGGCAGGTCCTTAGAATTCTATCCCTAACAAACATTTGACCAACCCAATTTTCAATGCTACCCAAGAAATAAGCTCTGATGTGCAAGTCCCTCTCAAATCCAACCCTTCCCACTCATGTATTTATCCAACCAAAAATTTGATATACACAGAGTCCTAGCTCAATAAACACCAACTAGGAGACTGTACCATCATCAAATACCCTATTTCCAAACAATAACTTTCCTATGTCCTTTCTAATCTAAACTTATCTAATTTACATCCTTAAGGCGGGTTCTCTCTTGGAGAGATATCCTCAAGACCTTGTTAATTCCCCTTTATTAATACTATCTTCCACTTATACACTTCGATCGGTCTCCCCTCATTCTTCGTCTAACTAGTTGAATGTAATTTAAGAGTCTTCAATCTTTCTTCATAAGGAAGATTTACTAATGCTAATGTATTAGTTAGTCATCCTACGCCTGAATGTTTCTAACGAAATTTATGTCCACTCTGTAATATGGAGACCAGAATTGAGTCTGCATAATCAAGTTGGGCCTTAATAATGATGTATAAAGCTGCAGTCAGTATGACCTTGGACTTCTGTTGCTTACACTTCTTGATATAAATCCCAGTAATCTATTTGCCTTATTACGTACGCTTAGGCATTGCTGTCTTGGTTTAAGGTTGCTGCTTACCATAACCCCTAAGTCCTTTTCGCAATCTGTATGGCTAAGTTCTACATTATTTAACTTATAAGTGCTAGGGTTATAGACACTCCCGAGCTTCAGAACCTTGCATTTATCCACATTGAACTGCATCTGCCACTTTTCTGACCAAGAGTAGAGTTTGTCTAAATCCTCCTGAAGTTCCCTAACATCTACGTTTGAATCAATTATCCTACTATCTTCGTGTCATCGGCGAATTTGCTCATATCACTAGCAATTCCTTCATCAAGATCATTGATATATATTATAAACAACAACGGGCCCAAGACTGATCCCTGTGGAAACGCCACTTGTTACTGATCCCCACTCGGATTTAACCCCATTTATGGACACTCTCTGCTTCCTGTCTGTGAGCCATGACTCGATCCACGAGAGCACCCTCCCCCAATGCCATGAGCTGCTACTTTCTTCAACAGTCTTTGGTGCGGAACTCTATCAAATGCCTTACTAAAATCTAAGTAAACAATATCAAATTCTTTATCGTGGTCAACAGCCTCAAAAGCTTTACTGAAAAAAGTTAATAAATTAGTTAGACAAGACCGGCCTCTTGTGAATCCATGCTGAGTATCATTAATCAAGCTATGCTTATCGAGATGGCTTCTTATAATCTCAGCTATAATTGACTCTAGCAACTTGCCTACAATTGAGGTCAGGCTTATTGGGCGGTAATTTGACGGTAACGACTTGTCCCCTGTTTTAAAAATAGGAATTACATTAGCCATCTTCCACATATCAGACACTACACCTGTTTGAAGAGATAAATTAAAAATATTAGTTAATGGTTCACAGACTTCCATTTTGCATTCCTTAAGAACCCTTGAAAAAACCTCATCAGGACCCGGTGACTTATTTTGCTTCAGTCGGTCTATCTGCTTCGCAACCATTTCACTAGTGACTGTGATGTTACATAATTTATCTTCTTCTGATCCACTATAAAAATTAATTACCGGAATATTATTAGTGTCTTCCTGTGTAAAAACCGAGAGAAAATAATTATTTAAAATCGAGCACATTTCATTCTCTTTGTCAGTAAGATGCCCATAGTTATTTTTAAGGGGACCTATCTTATCTCTGACTTTTGTTCTATATACCTGGAAAAAACTTTTTGGATTAGTTTTAGAATCCCTAGCAACTTTAATTTCATAGTCCCTTTTAGCTTTTCTTATCCCCTTTTTAATGTCCCTCTTAATGTCAATATACTGATTCATAAGATGACCTCGCCTCTTTTGATACGCCTATAAATTCCTTTCTTAAGCCCTAGTAGATATTTCAGCCTATTATTCATCCATTTAGGGTCATTTCTATTTGATCTAATTTCCTTATAAGGGATAAACGTTCTTTTGAGCAGCATGTATTGTGTTCAGAAAACTGTCATATTGATAGCTCTCTTCGTTACCCCAGTCAACAGATGATAAGTGTTCTCTAAGCCCATCGTAATCTGCTAAGCGAAAATCTGGGACTGTTACTGAGTTATCCCTACTATCATACTTCCATTCAATTCTAAATGTAATTGATTTGTGGTCGCTAGCACCCAGTTCCTCTGAAACTTCTAAATTATTAACAAGGGATTCATTGTTTGCCAGAACTAAGTCAAGCAGGTTATTTCCCCTTGTAGGTTCTGTCACAAACTGCTTCAAAAAACAATCCTGAACTACTTCTAAGAAATCGTATGATTCTAAATTCCCAGTCAAGAAATTCCAATCAATATGACTAAAGTTAAAGTCTCCTAGAATTACTACATTATCGTGCCTTGTGGCCCTAGCAATTTCCTCCCATAGTAGTCTCCCCTGGTCCCTATCTAAATTTGGGGGACGGTATATCACACCTAAAATTAATTTTTCATGCCCCTCTGAAAATTCTATCCAAACAGACTCTGTATGTGTTACTTCAGACTTAATACCCGTTTTTATGCAACAGTTCAAGCGATCTCGGACATACAATGCCACCCCACCCCCCTTCCCGATACTTCTATCTACTTGGAACAATTTAAAACCCTGAATGTGACATTCTGCGGGCATGTCCCGACTTTTTGAATTAAACCACGTCTCAGTAATGGCAAATACATCTATGTTACCTGCACTAGCAACTAGTCTCAACTCTCCCATCTTATTCCTAGCACTGCGACTATTTGTGTAATAAACTTTTAATGACCCTCCTCTCTCTTTACCCTTCCTGCTTTTTTCTATTATTCCACTAAACCTATTACTGTCCTTGTCAATTAGTGCCACTGGCTTTCCAATATCCACCTCATTTTGCCTATTACTAGTTCTCCTAGTACTCATATTACTACCCTGCGACTTCACAGTTTTCCTGCAAAAACCCATACCTCTAACTAATCCTAGTTTAAAGTCCTAACAACCCCCTCAACTGAGTTAGCAAGAAAACCCACACCTGCCCTGGATAAGTGAACCCCATCCCTGGCATACATGTCATTTCGGCCATAGAAGTTGTCAATGAATGGTACTGCATTATCCTTACAGTGTTTATCCAGCCAACAATTAATACCAATTGCTCTGGACAACCATTCATTACCACACCTCTTCTTGGCAAAATGCCACATATAACAGGGCGCCCCCCCTTCTTCCTAATCATGTCTATAGCTGTCCTGAACTTTCTAACTAAATCCTCACTTCTACGCTTGCCAACATCATTGCCTCCAGCACTGAGGCAAATAATAGGATTGATCCCATTACCGTTCATGATGTTGTCAAGCCGGCTAACAATGTCCTCCATCCCAGCCCAGGAAAGCATACCCTTTGTCTCCTACTCCTGTCCTTCAAGCAGAATGCCCTATCCATGTATCTAACCTGGCTATCCCCAACAACAACAATATTCTTACCTTCCTTGTTGTCGTTCGTCGTGACGATCCCAGTAGTAGACTCACATTCGTCGGGTAGCACCGAGAATGCGTTGGAGGTTTCCACGGGAGTTTCCACAGCAGTCTCTTTCTTCTTCATCGTTTCTGGCTTTCCATTCGTCTTCTTGATCGTCAACTTCGTCGTCCCCTGCTGTCCAGCCACTGACCACGATCCCTTCTTGACCTGAGGACTCGAAACAGGAGGACTACTACGAATCCTCTTGTTTTCTTCGGTCAGTCGCCGTATCTCCATCTTCGCTGCCCTCAATTCTTCCTTAAGTTGCTGGTAAAGTTGCTCGATGGAGGGCATCTTGTTCAGTCCACGGGAGCAAACAAGACACTTCTTCACAGAGTTAAGTACAGGTCAGCACTCAAAGTACAGGTCACCACTCAAGAGCACACAAACAGGTCTTCACAGAGCTAAGTACACGTCACCACTAAGTACACGTCACTTTGTTCATGCCCGTCATCAACTTATACACCTCAATGATATCTCCTCTTATTCTACGTGTCTCGAGAGAGTGAAGATTTAAGGCTTTAAGCCTATCTTCTTACAGCAGATTCCTATCATCCTATTCAAACATATTCTTAACGTCTACCAAAAGTATCAATTTTTATCCT
>NW_026495246.1:0-12214 GCF_026875155.1 Cherax quadricarinatus | reverse complement strand
CACCCAAAATCCTAAATACTTTTCCCTCCTCCATACTCTCTCCCCCCAATTGATACCCAAATCTTTCATCAACCATCTTTTTGGGTTTTTCCTCAAAACCCTTTAACTTTTTCCTATATTCATTTTAATTTTTAAATTTTTTTTCATACCCTACCAAATTCATCCACCGACCTCTGCAACTACTCTTCAGAATCTCCCAAGAGCACAGTGTCATCAGCAAAAAGCAACTGTGACAACTCCCACTTTATGTGTTTGATTCTTTATCTTTTAACTCCACACCTCTTGCCAAGACCCTTGCATTCACTTCTCTTACAACCCCATCTATAAATAAATTGAACAACCACGGTGACATCACACATCCCTGTCTAAGGCCTACTTTTACTGGGAAATAATCTCCCTCTTTCCTATATACTCTAACCTGAGCCTCACTATCCTCGTAAAAACTCTTCACTGCTTTCAGTAACCTACCTCATATATCATACACCTGCAACATCTGCCAAACTGCCCCCCTATCCACCCTGTCATATGCCTTTTCCAAATCCATAAATGCCACAAAAACCTCTTTAGCCTTATCTAAATACTGTTCACCTATATGTTTCACTATAAACATTTGGTCTACACACCCTCTACCTTCCCTAAAGCCTCCTTGGTCATCAAATCAAATCAAGTTTATTCTCTATAAGGATTACAATGCTGAGTTTACAGAATTTGGATATTGTGTGGTTTACATGCTTTAAAATACTAATTACAGAGGGGGCCACTAGAACACCTAGCATGGCTAGGCATTTCGTGCAGACTTAGATTAATACTTAACTTTAAAATATTACAAATTATGAGGCAAGTTGGTATTACGGCTAAGTGACTAAATACTAGTTTGTGAGTTTAGCAATGTGAATGCTTTTGTTTTTGCACAATACATAGTTCCAGTATTGGAGTAGCACAGGCCAACTTATGACTAGTTAGGATTCATTATTTTAAGATTAAGATTGATATTTCTGTGTTTATGGTCAAATGGGTGAGTGAGTGTAAGTGTGAACCACCAGGTGGTATTCATGTAATTAGCTGACAAGGTGTATCAGGGTGTATCCTACTCTCTGTCTTACTCTTAATTCTTTCACTAATAACTCTACCATACACTTTACCAGGTATACTCAAAAGGCTTATCCCCTATAATTTTTGCATTCTCTTTTGTCCCCTTTGCCTTTATACAAATGAACTATGCATGCTCTCTGCCAGTCCCTAGGTACCTTATCCTCTACCATACTTTTTTTTTTTTTCAACAAGTCGGCCATCTCCCACCGAGGCAGGGTGACCCAAAAAAGAAAGAAAATCCCCAAAAAGAAAATACTTTCATCATCATTCAACATTTTCACCTCACTCACGCATAATCACTGTTTTTTCAGAGGTGCTCAGAACACAACAGTTTAGAAGCATATACGTATAAAGATACACAACACATCCCTCCAAACTGCTAATATCCCAAAACCCCTCCTTTGGAGTGCAGCATTGTCTCCCATTTCCAGGAATCAAGTTCGGCTATAATAAAAATAACCTGGGTTTCCCTGAATCCCTTCACTAAATATTACCCTGCTCACACTCCAACAATCGTCAGGTCCCAAAAATAATACCATTCGTCTCACATTCAATCTATCGAACACGCTTGCACGCCTGCTGGAGTCTCCCAAGCACCACGCCTACAAAACTCCCTTACCCCTTCCTTCCAAACCTTTTCGAGGATTGACCCTTACCCGCCTTCCCTTCTCTACAGATTTAAATGCTCTCCATGTCATTCTACTTTGATCCGTTCTCTCGAAATGACCAAACCTCACCTCATCACCCTCTTCAGCCTCTGACTTAATACTATTATTAACTCCACACCTTCTCCTAATTTTCCACACTCCGATTTTTTGCATAATATCTTACACACACATCTGCCCTTAGACAGGACATCTCCACTGTTCCAACCGCCTCCTCGTGCTGCAATCACAACCAAGCTTCACACCCTTTATAAGAGTGTTGGCACTACTATACTTTCATACATTTCCTCTTTGCCTCCATAGATAACGTTTTTTGACTCCCACATATACCTCAACGCCACTCCACTCACCTTTTTTCCTTTATAAATTCTATGATTAACCTTCATCCTTCATAAAATCATCGCCGACACGTCAACTCCCAAGTATTTGAAAACATTCACCTCTTCCATACTCCTCCTCCCCAATTTTGTATATCCAATGTTTCTTTATCTAAATCATTGATACCCATCACCTTACTCTTTTCTATGTTCACTTTCACTTCTACCTTTACACACACTGACCAACTCATCCACTAAACTTTGCAATTTTGCTTATTAGGAATCTCCCATAAGCACAGTATCATCAGCAAAAAGTAACTGTGTCAATTCCCATTTTGTATTTGATTCCCCATAATTTAATCCCACCCCTCTCCCGAACACCCTAGCATTTACTTCTTTTACAATCCCATCTATAAATATATTAAACAACCATGGTGACATTACACATTCCTGTCTAAGACCTACTTTTGTCGGGAAGTAGTCTCCCTCTCTTCTACACACCCTAACCTGAGCCTCATTATCCTCATAAAAACTCTTTACAGCATTTAGTAACTTACCACCTATTCCATATACTTGCAACATCTACCACATTGCTCCCCTATCCACCCTATCATATGCCTTTCCATATATTTATTAAGTAATGGCACCAACCACTCCAAAACTATATCCCCACCTGCTTTTAACATTTCTATCTTAATCCTTCAATTCCCAGCTGCCTTACCCCCTTTCATTCTACTTACTGCCTCACGAACTTCTCCAACACTCACAAGTGGCTCTCCCTCACTCCTACAAGATGTTATTCCTCCTTGCCCTATACACAAAATCACAGCGTCCTATCCTCATCACATTTAACAATTCCTCTAAAAATATTCCCTCCAAACTTCCTATACCTGCCTAACTCTTCATTTAAATTAAACTCTTCTCTCCTATATTTGACTGACAAATCCATTTGTTCCCTAGGCTTCATCAACTTGTTAATCTCACACCAAAACTTTTTCTTATTTTCAACAAAATTTATTAACAACATATATATACAGTGGACCTCCGGTTATCGGCCGGTTCTGTTATCGCGTATCCAAACTCAATGATCGGCCGTCGTTTTTCGGCGCTGGTTATCGGGGACCAGTTTTAATTCAGTGATTTTTCGGCTCATTTGAGACGTGTCCATCTGCCGTCTGGAGCTGCTTGCACGTCAGTTTGGCTATGTCTCACGGTGGCTGAGGAAGCTTATGCTCTTACATCCAAACATTTTGCTTATTTCCCATTGTAGTTTGTGTTATTTTTGCAGTGCAACTGTGAAATAAGTAACCATGACTCCTGGAGTTTACCTGGGAGAGAGTGCCGGGGTGTCAACGCCCCCGCGGCCGGGTGTGTGACCAGGCCTCCTGGTGGATCAGAGCCTGATCATCCAGGCTGTTGTTGCTGGCTGCACGCAAACCAACGTACGAGCCACAGCCCGGCTGATCCAAAAGTTCCTGTGGTAAAGAAAGTGAGAAACACCATGGAATTTAAGCATGAGTGATAGAAAACTTTGAGAGTGGTATAAGGGTGGTGGAACTTGCCAGGATGTACATCAAGAATAAATCAACACTTACATCCATCCTGGCAGAGAAAGAGCAAATCAAGGATGCTAATGTTGCAAAAGGAGTAACTTTTCTAACTAAACAAAGGCCACCAATAATGAAAGAGATGGAAAAGTTATTATTATTGTGGATTAAGGAAAAAGAATTAGTGGGAGACAGTGTTGTAGAGTCTATTATTTGTGAGAAGGCAAGGCAGTTGCATGAGAATCTTGCAAAGAAAATGGCTGGAACAAGTGCTGCAGTTTGTGAATTTAGGGCACACCAGCACCCCCCCCACCCCCCAACAACCCCCCCCCCAGGCCCCAAACCCCCACCCCCACCAACCAACCAACCCCCCACCAAGAATGGTTTGATAGATTTTTAAGAAGCATAGTGGCTTAATGTGTTTTAAGCTGGCGAGGCTGAAAGTTCTGACAAATGTGCGGCTGGAAAATTCATGCAGGAATTCCAGGGGTACATAGAGGCTGAAGGATTCAAACCCCAACAAGTGTTCAATTGTGACGAAACAGACCTGTTTTGGAAGAAAATGCCAAACAGGACCTACATTACCCAGGAGGAAAAAGCATTGCCAGGACAACAAGCCTATGAAAGACAGGCTTACTCTTTTGTTGTTGTGGTAAATGCTATAGTGGGATTTCCAAGTGAAGCCTTACTCATGTATCACTTAGAAAATTCCCAGTGTTTTCTAGAAAAACAATGGAGTTATGATAATAGATTGTGTGTTGATGCGAAAGCTAATCGTTTAAGGCATGGGTCACAGGCAAATTTTCAAAGAGTGGGTTAATGATGTGTTTGATCAAGTGTGAAAAAATACCTCCTGGAAAAGACAATTGCCCTAAGTGCCTCCTGGTACTGGACATCTCTGCACATCCTCCAGACTTGTTAGACCAAGTGTATAGGGACTTCAATTTTATAAAGTGAAGTTCTTGCCTCCTAACACAATTTCCTCTCCTCCAGACATGGACCAGCAGGTCCATTTTAACTTCAAAAAACTGTTACACAAAAAGCAGTGTTTCAAAAGTGCTTTGAAGTGACCTCGGACACTCAATTGACCCTAAGAGAGTTCTGGAGGAATCACTTCCACTATCTCATTGCATAAGCCTTATAGGTAAGACTTTGGGAGGAGTGACTTCCAGAACTTTGAACTCTGCTTGGAGAAAAAACTGTTGTGGTCGACTGTGTCCAAGAGAGGGATTTTGAAGAGTTTGAGGCTGACCCTGACCCTGCCGACCCTGTGGACTCTACTATACTCGAAGAAGTGGAGAGACTGTTGTTGGTGTTTGCTTAACGAGAAACAATTCCGAGAAACAATTAACCCCAGAGGGTTAGCCACCCAGGATAACCCAAGACAGTCAGCGAGTCATCGAGGACTGTCTAACTTATTTCCACTGGGGTCCTTAATCTTGTCCCTCAGGATATGACCCACACTAGTTGACTAACACCCAGGTGAACAGGAAAATATGCCTGGAACTAGTGCTCATATTGGTGAAGTTAAGGCCAGCACCGGTTGGTTTGAGAGATTTAAGAATCATAGTGGCATACACAGTGTGATAAGGTATGGCGAAGTTGAAAAATTCCAACCCCAACAAGTGTTCAATTGTGACGAAACAGGCCTGTTCTGGAAGAAAATGTCAAACAGGACCTACATTACTCAGAAGGAAAAGGCACTCCCAGGACACAAGCCTATGAAAGACAGGCTAACTTTCTTTTTTGTTGTAATGCTAGTAGGGATTGCAAAGTGAAGCCTTTACTCATGTATCACTCTGAAAATCCCAGAATGTTCAAGAAAAACAGTGTCTCATCACTCATCAACACTCTTCAATAAAGGTAAGTGTTATTTTAACATTTATTTATACATGTATAGTTATTGTGCATGTCTCATTGCTTTCTTTGTAGGGAAATGTATATTTCATGAATTTTTTTTTTTTTTTTTAAATACTCTTGGCTGTCTAGAACGGATTAATTGGATTTCCATTATTTCTTATGGGGAAAATTAATTCAGCTAACAATAATTTCGTCTTACGATGAGCTCTCAGGAACGGATTAATATCGTTAGCCGAGGGTCCACTGTATATCCCCACCAGCTTTTAACATTTCAGTCATGACCCCATCAATCCCAGCTGCTTTACCCCCTTTCATTCTACTCAGTACCTCACACACTTCCCTACACTCATATCTGGCCCTTCTTCACATCTAAAAGATGTCATAATCTTCCTGCCAATGCATGAAATCAGTCTCCCCTTCTTCATCAAAATTAAGTTGCTCAAAATATTCCTACCATCTTTCCCATTTACCTCCCACACCCCATCTATTAAACCCTTTCAGGGTTGGTGCCATAAATGTACGGTTTTGCACGCCAGGGTTGGTGCGTACTAGTATCATAAAATTCTAGCACCTTCAAATCTAGTTGAGAGAAAAGCTGATAGGCCTCCATATGAAAGGCATGTGGTCAGTGTGCACAGAATAAAAAAAAACCTGCAGCACACAGTGCTAATGAGGAAAAAAAGCTGCGACACCGTGTTTTTGCTTTATGACAGCTACTTTGCAGTGTATTTTCATATGCTATTATGGTTGTATTCTAGTTCCATGGTCTCACTTTATAGAATGGAAGACATATTACAGAATGAGATGATTTTGATTGGCTTCACAATGAAAGTACCTTGAAATTGAGCTCAAAGTAGCAGAAATGTTCGATTTTTGCCAAAGTTCAAAGTTAAACAAATCATGCCTCGTGTCCAATACATGTTCAAATGGGCGAGTTTAATTTCTTTCACAAGTGCGTCTGATATTATTTATACCATTTCTACACTAATGCAGTACGTCTGCATAACAGTAAATCTTCTATTCTTTTGTGAGAATAAAAATTCAAGTGGGAAAGCAAAAGAAATGTAAGAGAGGCTGGGGGACGTCATAATGAACAGAAAAAAATGTATTTTAGTGCCAGGGAATGTTGTCTTGTTTATTCTGGACCCTATTTGGAAATTGGCATCTATATTTGAAATTTATGTGTTAATGACAAATTTGCCAATTTCTATGACCACTTTATTTGGATAGTTGAAATCGGTAAATGGGTGGTTTCTTGTCTCCAACCCCACCGCCCCCCCCCAAATGGAGTTCTTGCGAACGAAATAGTTATGAATTTTGTCGACTGGTACATTGGAATTGGGCCAAAAATAGAGCTCAAAGTGGGGGAAATCGTGATGCATAAACATCGTCAAGGACCGCTAACTTTGCGACAGCATAATTCTGTAAGTTTTCCATCAAATTTCATACTTTTTGGTGTCATTATGATCGGGAAAAGATCTCTAGCATTTCACAAGAAAAAATTTAACTTCTTTTTTTTTTCTGAAAAAATTTCCGACCCTGAGAACAAGTTTAGGAGAGGCCTGTGACCCTGAAAGGGGTTAACTTCCCTGTCCTGTTTTAAATGTAAATCCATTTGTTCCCTAGGCTTTCTCATTCATTTATCTCACCCAAAATTGGGTTTTCTTATTCTCAGCAAAACTTGTTGACAGCACCTCACCCACTTTCTTCATTTGCTCTCTTTTTACATTCCTTACCACTCCATCATAACCTCACATACGCTCCATAAACTCCACCCCTCTTTATATCCACCTCTGCTTTGTAAAAACTTTTCAATACTAAACCTGTTCTTTCTTACCCCTCTCTATGTCATCATGCACCAACACTTCTACTTCCCTCCCACACCTTCCCACTCCTATATCACAAAAACTACATAGTTTGAACACATAGCTTGATTATTAATGTTTTAAGACTATACATGGTATTAACCAAGTTACAAAAGAATACAGGAAACAATATAATTCATTAATAACAAAAATTTTATTATTTAGTTTGTGTATATCAAAGATATAAGAAGTTGAGTACAATGATTATTCTGACGCATAATTCTTGGTACAAACAAGGGCTGCCTGAATGAAGGATGTTGATGATGATGATAATGATAAATTTAATTTCACATGATTTCAATGTTTGTTACTAAGGAGAATGACAATCTGGGTGTACATGCCATAGCCCCCATTACAGCTGAGCATTTTGGGGAACTTAAAACTAATTAAAGATAATAGGCAATAAACAATAAGTGTAGATTTTGTACATAGTCATTAGGGAGTGTAAACTTGTATATGGATTTAATAAGTTTAATAGAGAGAAATTACAGGTTTAATTATTAACCTAAAGAGGACACAATGAACTGTTTAACGTTTGAGAGCATTACAGATACTGAGAGTAAGTATATTTTTATTTTTATTATCACACTGGCCGATTCCCACCAAGGCAGGGTGGCCCGAAAAAGAACAACTTTCACCATCATTCACTCCATCACTGTCTTGCCAGAAGGGTGCTTTACACTACAGTTTTTAAACTGCAACATTAACACCCCTCCTTCAGAGTGCAGGCACTGTACTTCCCATCTCCAGGACTCAAGTCCGGCCTGCCGGTTTCCCTGAACCCATTCATAAATGTTACTTTGCTCACACTCCAACAGCACGTCAAGTATTAAAAACCATTTGTCTCCATCACTCCTATCAAACACGCTTCACGCATGCCCTGACTGGGAAGTCAAGCCCCTCGCACACAAAACCTCCTTTACCCCCTCCCTCCAACCTTTCTAGGCCGACCCCTACCCTTGCCTTCCATCCACTAAGACTGATACAATCTTGAAGTTATTCTGTTTCGCTTCATTCTCTCCACATGTCCGAACCACCTCAACAAACCCCTCCTCAGCCCTCTGGACAACAGTTTTGTAATCCCGACCTCTCTAACTTCCAAACTACGATTTCTCTGCATTTATTCACACCACCATGCCTCAGACATGACATCTCCACTGCCTCCAGCCTTTCTCGCTGCAACATTCATCACCCCATGCTTCACACCATTATAAGAGCGTTGGTAAAACTATACTCATAACATTCCCCTCTTTGCCTCCAAGGACAAAGTTTTCTTTGTCTCCACAGACTCCTAAGTGCACCACTCACTCTTTTCTTCCCATCACCAATTCTATGTTCACCTAATCTTTCATAGACCCATCCGCTCTGACACGTTCTCTTCCACTCCCAAATATCTCTGAATACATTCACCTCCTCCATACTCTCTCCCTCCAGTCTGATATTCAATCTTTCGTCACACCTAATCTTTTTGTTATCCTCATAACCTTACTCTGTCCTGGATTCACCTTTAAATTTTTCTTTTGCACACCCTACCCAAATTCAATCCACCAATCTCTGCAACTTCTCTTCAGAATCTCCCAAGAGCACAGTGTCATCAGCAAAAAGAGCAGCTGTGACAACTCCCCACTTTGATGTGTGATTCTTTATCTTTTAACTCCACGCATTGTCAAGTCCTCGCATTTACTTCTCTTACAACCCCATCTATAAATATATTAAACAACCACGGGACATCACAATCCTTGTCTAAGGCCTACTTTTACTGGGAAATAGTTCTCCCTCTTTCCTAATACTCTAACTTGAGCCTCACTATCCTCGTAAAAACTCGTCACTGCTTTCAGTAACATACCTCCTCACCATCTACACTTGCAACATCTGCCACATTGCCCCCACTATCCACCTGTCATACGCCTTTTCCAAATCCATAAATTTTTTTACACAAGACATCTTTAACCTTATCTAAATACTGTTCACTTATATGTTTCACTGTAAACCACCTGGTCCACTCACCCCCTACACTTTCCTAAGCGTCCTTGTTCATCGATATCCTAATCTCCGTCTTACTCTTAATTCTTTCATAATAATTCTACCATACACTTTACCAGGTAATACTCAGCAGACTTATCCCTTTATATTTTTGCACTCTCTTTTATCCCCTTTGCCTTTATACAAAGGAAACTATGCATGCTCTCTGCCCATACCTAGGTACCTTACCCTTCTTCCATACATTTATTAAATAATTGCACCAACACTCCAAAAAACTATATACCCCACCTGCTTTTACCATTTCTATCTTTATCCCATTCAATCCCGGCTGCCCTTACCCCCTTTCATTTTTTACCTACTGCCTCACGACTTCCCCACACTCACAAACTGGCTCTTCCTCACTCCTAAGGTGTTATTCCTCTTGTCCTATACACGAAATCACAGCTTCCTTATTCTTCATAACATTTAACAATTTCCTCAAATTATTCCCGCCATCTTCCAATACCCTCTAACTCTCCATTTAATAACTCTCATCTCCTATTTTTAAACTGAACAAATCCATTTGTTCTCATAGGCGTTCTTAACTTGTTAATCTCACTCCAAAACTTTTTCTTATTTTCAACAAAATTTGTTGATAACATCTCACCCACTCTCTCATTTGCTCTCTTTTTACATTGCTTCACCACTCTCTTAACCTCTCTCTTTTTCACCATATACTCTTCCCTCCTTGCATCACTTCTACTTTGTAAAAACTTCTCATATGCTAACTTTTTCTCCCTTACTACTCTCTTTACATCATCATTCCACCAATCGCTCCTCTTCCCTCCCGCACCCACTTTCCTGTAACCACAAACTTCTGCTGAACACTCTAACACTACATTGATTATAATGTTTTACTTATGTTTGTGACATTGAGCAAATACATGTACAGTTCTTACATATTTAGCTAGGGCTGAGACCAAGTCAGTGGTTCTGGATATTTCTGGCAGTGTTCCAGACTCTGGGCCCTTTTATGTACAGTGAATTTTTGAAAAGATTTAGCCAGACATGGGGAATGTCATAGAGATTTTTGTGCCGTAGTATTATGTCTATGGGTCATGTTGCAACTATCAAGAAAGCACTTTAGATCAGGATAAATATTACAATTTATTGTTCTGTAAATGTAGGTTGCACAGTAGTATGAGTGAATGTTTTGTATAGTAAGTTCGGGTCGTTGAAAAGTAGGGGATGATGTGTTGTCTAGCAGTGGATTGTTTGGATATTCACACTGCAGTTTTTTGTTTAGGTTATTACTGGCCTTTACATGATTTGCCCATTGTGATCTCCAAGCACAAATAGCATAGATGAGTAGGGTAGATAGATCCGTGAATAGTTTAGTGTAGTAGTGCAGTTTGTGGTACATAATAATTGTAGCTGTTTGAAATGATGCCATTGTTTTGGATTATTTTTTGTTATGTGCTAGACATGGGTGTTGAATTTCAAGGTGCTGTCAAGGTGCAGACCGAGAAATTTTCCCTCATTATGTTTAGCAATAAGGGTACTGTTAAGCATAATGTGTAGTTGGACCCCCACCTGCTTTGCTCCTAGACATAATGTAGAAAGTTTTGTCAATATTAAGTTTATTGACAGTCATCCAGGCTGATATTTTTATGAGTTCTTCATTAACAATAGTGTTGAGTGAGACAAGATTAGGGTGGGAGATGACAAAGTTGTGTTGTCAGCAGAGAGAATAGGTCTAAGTTGTTGTGATACATTTGGAAGACTGATGTATAAAAGGAAAAGTAGGGGGCAAAGAATGCTTCCCTGTGGTATGCCAGTGTCTGGGGGTCTTGTTGAGGAGGTTGTGTCCTTAATAGAGATGTATTGCTGTCTATTAGTAAGGTAAGACTTGATATATGGAAGTGCATGACCTCTTATACTATAATGATCAAGCTTGTGGATTAGGATGCTGTGGTGTATTGTATCAAAAGCTTCCTTAAGGTCGATAAAGAGTCCAAGTGGGTATTCATTTTTTCAAGTGCTGTATAAAGCAGGTCTAGCATTTTTATTATTGCATCATTTGTGCTTTCGTATTCCTCCCCAGCCGCCCCCCCCCAACTGGCTAGGAGCTGAGGATGCTTTGTGATGTTACGAAGAGGAGTGTATCTCATGTATGAGGTCTCGAGATAGTGGATAGTACATAAAGGCAAGTTTGTATTGGACTTAGTTGTTTTTCTCTGTTGGGTCACCACCTTTGTGTATTGGTGTAACCCTTGTTATTTTGAATAATGCTGGGAAAGGGTTGATTTCTAGTGATTTGTTAAAGAGTAATGTAATGGTGGGACGACAGGACATGAACCACTTGTCTGAATAGTGGCAGTACTTGAGCTATATTTCCTGATTTATTTTTTTGCAAGATATTAATTATGGCGACTTCATTGGGCTGGGATGTTGCAAGATAGAGGGATGTTGGGAAGTTTTCATCTAGATAATCACTAGCTCAGGCATTGCTATCTGGAATTTTACTGGCAAGACTTGAGCCTATGGTTGAGAAGAAGTCATTTATCTTGTTAACTGTATCAATAGGCTGGAGTTGTGGTTTGTTTGGTTCAGTTAGTACAATATTACTAGCTTTGTTCAGTTTGGTGCCCAGTTAGTACAATATTACTAGCTTTGTTCAGTTTGGTGCCCAGGATCTGAGAGAGTATCTTCCAGGTATTTTTTATATTTCCTCTAATTCAGTTTAGATCTATTAGAATAGTACAGTCGCTTAGACATTCTAATTGGTTTGATGAGGATTGACGTACAGTGTTTAATAAATTCTCTAGTTATTAAGCCACTTCTGTATTGTTTTTATATTGATGTTTCTTATCGACGGATCTTAGAATGCTGTTAGTAAGCATGGG
>NW_026495241.1:0-20391 GCF_026875155.1 Cherax quadricarinatus | reverse complement strand
TAAAAACTGATAAGAGTTTATGGGCGTTGCAAGGTTTACAGATGACTGTTTTGTAGTGGCCAGGCTTGGGCTTGGTTACAATACTTTGGCATTTTGGGGACACACAGAGTGATCAAACTAAATGTAAATTATGTGATAGGCGGGTCACTCTTTTAAACACATGTGTTAATTGTCCACTTATTGAGGAATACGGGGAACAGACAGTATAAAAACCCTTTTTGGACATGTCAAATATTTATTAATGAAAATAAGAACAAGATATCTAAGCAAATTTCCTAAATTTGCTTTGTAAAAGATAAGTGAACTATAGTTTAGATATAAATCCAAATGTATTCCTGTTAACCCTTTGGGGCCAGTTCCTAGGCCTTTTGTGTATCCATTGCTCTCGCGTACCGCCCACAGGTGATAGGGGGTTTGCACAAAAAAACTAGCCACTTCGGTGGCAAAATCTAATCTAGTTTGAAAAAATTTCAGACTCTGAAAAACATCAGGGAATCTTGATTTGAGGACATGTACGAAACCTCACAAATACAACAACACTACTGCTACAAAACCCACTCTTTGGTTGGGGCCTTATTCCCAGGGGAACCCCACCTACCAGTGACTTGCCTTTTCGCTACCTTCCATTTTCACCTGACAATGGTAAACAACCGTCAGGTGCCTTATTGCTTCAGAATCTCCACGACTACGGTGCACTTGCACCCACTCCCAACTTTAATGACGATAAAATTTTAAAAATTGACAAATTCACTGTTAAAATTTGCTGGGAATTTGTATTGATAAAGCACTGGAGGCGAAACGTTTCAATAAAGATACCCAAAAGTTGCACTCGTGTCGGTATTGCATCCATTCTTGTATTGTCAGACACTGCAACATGATGGAATCTTTATTCTGAGGACATGCTCTTAACCTTCACGCTCGACAACTATTCTACAACTGTCCCATCTCTTTGGGTGGACCTACTTCCAACGGGGAACCCCGAATCCAGTGACTACCCCTCGTAGCCTACAGTCCCATTTTCCTTTCGTTAGTCATAAGGGGCTTTCACGCCTTGTTCCTAGAATTTGCGTATGGTGTTTGCCCACTCCAAGGTTGGGGAACCCTGATTACCTAAAACTTCTTCATTTTTCTATGTTTTTCAATTTTGCCCTGTAATTTGTTTTAAACCCCCTCCCCAAAGGGGGGTTGAGCCCGAAAAGCTCGGGCCAATACCTAACTCCTTTATAAAAAATTTTTAAAGGTCTAAAACAAACCCCAAAATTAGAAACCCATAGTAAACCCCCCAGGGCCGGGGTTAAAAAGGCGCCCTGGTCTCCTTTTGGGACCTCGACGGTTTGTGGGAATCGATTTTTCCTTGCAAAAGCCTTTGAAAAGGTGCCCAGGGCAAATAGCGCAAAAAAGTGGTTAAAGGAATAACAGGAAAGTCGGTGAGGATCTATTTTTTCCTCACTAACAGAACACAGAGAGTAGTCGTCAACGAGTAAAGTCCGGGCACTACGGTGAAAAGCTCTGTTCCACAAGGCCAGTCTCGCCCCCCATCTTGTTCCTCCCTCTACCGACATAGACAAGGATGTCACCCAAAGCACCGGTTTTCCTTTGCAAATGACACCCGAATCTGCATGACAATGTCTTCCATTGCAGACATGCAAAGGCCCCAGGCGGACATCAACCAAATCTTTCATGGGCGCAGAAAAAAATATGAAGTTCAACGATGAGAAAATTTAAATTTTACTCAGATAGGTAAACACGGGAAAAAAAATCTTCATCAGGAAAAAACAAATTCTGGCCCGAAAAAGAGCGAAACCCAAAGTCAAAAACCCGGGAGTGTCTGTCGGAGGATCTCACCTTAAGGAATAACGGACTAAACCATCCCCGGGGGGATTGAACCGCGGTATAGAGTCTCAAAACCCAGCCCGTCGCGTTAGCCACTAGACCAGCTGCAACAATAAGTTTTTTCCAATAGGTTATTTCTACACCTAGGAAAGTTAGCACAGGCAAAACTGTGACCACAAAAAGCAAGTTTTTTACGCGAAAACCCGCTAGCGTGGCCGGGCGAATCTAGCTCAAGTCCCTTTACTGCCGTCAAAATGACTCTATGACCGCGGGTTTTAATCCCACCCCGGGGGATGGTTTTTTTGCAATCTGTCATTACGATTTCTTGAGTCACCTAAATTGTATCAAACGCATCTGCTAGAAAAATGAAGGGGTGGATAAAGAGAACCTTTAAAAAAAAAAGGGGGGCCAAGCCCATGATGACATTTCAGGTCCTTGCCTATCTAGGCTGGAAAATTGCTGCAACTAAAGCCCCTTTTACTGCATTACTTTTTATTAATCTACTGTCTTCAAGTTTTTGTCCTGGAAAATTGCAGTGCTAAAGCAGGTGGCAAAACGTTAAATAAAGTACCCGATGTTCACATGTGTTTAGTTTCTCATGCGGTATTGTATCCCTTGTTTACTTGTCGGACACGCAAGGGCTTTTGAATTGATTCTGGGGGACATTCTAACCTTCACGACTACGACAACTATTTAACACAAAAACCCCATTTTTTTGGGGGTAGGACCTATTTCCACGGGGGAATCCCCCCCTTCCAGGGGGATATGCCCTCGTCTTACCGTCCCATTTGCCCCTGACGTTAGCATTAAGCGTCAGGCGCTTTGCCTCTGCTTCAAAAACCCCCCGACTATGGTGCCCTCGACCTACTCCAAGGTTAGTGACTCATTACCTTATCATCATAGTTCTACTGTCTTCAAGTTATGCCCCTCGAATTTATATTGATAAACCCCTAATGGAAAAATGTCTGCAATAGAGACAAAAAAGTTTTGACTTCCTTAGTTCACTCATGTCGATTTTGTATACCATTCCTGTAAATTGTGAAACTGCCCATCACTGAATGTTGATTCTAAGGGCTGGGTCCATAACCTTCACGACGGGACAATACAACAACAAAAAACCATCTTTTTGGTAGGCCCCTATTCACTGGGAACCCCGTTCCAGGGGCTATGCCCCTCATCTGTACCGTCCCATTTTCCCTGACTTTTGTATTAAGCGCACCCCTTTTTTTTCTGCTTCAGAATCCCCACGATACGGTGCCTTGCACCTCCTCCAAGGTTGAGGGACGATTACCTCATCTGTACATAGTTCTACATCTTAAAGTTGGGTCCTGGAATTTTATAATGATAAAACCCACGGATGGCGAAACGTCTTAGTTTATCATGTGGATTGTATACCATTCTTGTAAAAACTTTTCAGACCGCAAAATCAGGGAAATCTTGTTATGGGACAATACGAAACCCTTTCCCAGAATCGACAAAAACTACAACTATCCATCTTTTTGGGGTGGGCCTACTTCCATGGGGGAATCCCCCTCAGTGACTATGCCCTGTTGCACAGTCCATTTTCACTTACGTTAGTTAAAGGTCCAGCGCCTTTGCTTCTGCTTTAGAATTTCGACGACTACGCTGTCCTTTCCCACTAACCAAGGTTGAGGGGACTGATTGCCCCATCTTCTGTACAAGTTCTATTGTCTTCAAGTTATGTCCCCGGAAATTTGTATTGATAAAGCCCCATGGAGGCAAAAGTCAAAATGAGATACCCAGATGTTACACGTGTCTTCGTTTATCTGTGTTTTGTATCAATTCTTGTAAATTGTCAGACCTGCAACTCGGGAAAAATTTTTTTGATTCGATGATAGTACAAAAACCGCCCCAAACTACGCAACTATACAACAAACCCCAATTTCTTTGTGTATTCCCCATTTCCCATGGGGAATCCCCCCCAGTGACTATGCCCTCTTTGTACACGCCCCTTTTCACCTGGTTAGTATTAAAATCAGGTGCCTTGCTCGGTGCTCTTCACCCCCTTCTACAAATTGAGGGACTGATTTACCTGGGTTTACCTGGGAGAGTTCGGGGGCAACGCCCCCGCCCCCCGGTCTGTGACCACCCCCTCCTGGTGGATCAGACCCTGTAAAACCGGCTTTGTTGCTTGGCGCACGCAAACCAAACGTACGAGCCACAGCCGGTACCCGGAACTGACTTTGGGTGCTTGTCCAGTCCCGCTTAAAAGACGCCGGGGTCTGTTGGTAACCCCCCTTATTGGCTGGGAGGCATTAACATCTCGGGCCCCTGTATTATTGTATGGTCCTTAACGTGCTGTGACACCCCTGCTTTTTTTGGGGGGGATGGTGCATGTCTGCAAGTCTTTTGCTTTCGAGTGAGTGTTTTCGTGTGAAGTTCTTTCTGTCCCCTAGGTTTTTCCGGTGTTTTTAAATCTGTATCTCTCCCTCCTGCGTTCCCGGGAATACGGGGTTTGGAAACCTAAAACGCTCCCAAAAAATTGGGTTTTTATTCCGTTAGGCCCCGTGAAATTTCTCTGTACATTTTCTAGGGGAAATTTCACCTCCCTTAAAGGTTGCGTTAGTGTGCAGCAATATTCCAGCCTAGATAGACAAGTGCCCTGAAGGTGCATCATGGGCTTGGCCTCCCTAGTTTTTTAAGGTTTCATTTTATCCTGTCCTTTTTAGAGATGCGTTTTTTAAATGTTATGGTCCTTGAAGGGGGAGTCCCCCCGACTATCACCCCCAGGTCTTTGCGTTGGTGTTTCGCTCTATTTTTGGCCCGAATTTGTTTTGTAAATTTATGAAGATTTAAATTTCCCATGTTTTTCCATTTCTGATAATTTAAATTTTTTATCGTTGAACTTCTATTGTTTTTTTTCAGCCCCCTGAAAGATTGGTTGATGTCCGCCCGGACTTTGCAGTGTCTGCAATGGGAAAACATGTCTGCAGATTGGGTTTTCTCAAAGGAAAACACGGGTGTGGCTACATCCCTTTTTCTATGTCGGATATGGGATGAGGAACAAGGGGGGGAGCGAGTCTGTGCCTTGTGGAACAGAGTTTTTTCACCGTAGCTGCCTCGGACTTTACTCTTTTGACGATACTCTCTGGTTCTGTTAGTGAGGAAATTTATAACCCATCGAGTTTTTTCCCCTGTTTTCCTTAGCACGCATTTTGGGCGCATTACCCTGGCCCAAAATTGTCGAAGGCTTTTGAAAAAGTTGTATTTATTACATCTGCTTCTTTTTGTCTTTGGCATTTGGGGCCTTGTTTTAGTGATCCAATATTGAGACAACGGGGGACCGTTCAAAACCCAGTTCCCCTGGGTTGTGTAACTGAGGGTTTCCAGATGGTGGTGATCTTGCTTCTTGGACCCTTTAAAAGATTTTTATGATATGGGTTTGTTAGTGCTATTGGTCTGTAGTTCTTTGCTGTTGCTTTTACTGCCCCCTTTGTGGAGGGGGCATGTCTGTTTTTTTAGTAATTTTTGGGGGAAAGGACCCCTGCCCTGTCCCCCTCCATAGGGGAAAAGGGTCGTGATAGGGGGGTTTTTTGCAGTTCTTGATGAACCAGGTTTCCCTGGTTGGGCCCCGGGGGGCAGAGTGCAAAGGATGTCATTTTCGCCTGTTCAAGTATTTGGCGTCAGGATAATCTCGGGTGGTTTGGGGTTTTAATAAATTTTGTGGCTCTCTCATAAAAAAATCTTTTTATCTTCGACTTCAGTTGGTTGCGGCTTGCTAAAAACTGAGTCTTTGGGACTTGATAGCTCAATCATTTCTTGCGTCATCTGGTAGGAATCATCTTGTTTAAGTGGGGGCCCAATCGGAGTTTTTTTCTCGATTTTGTTTTGGATGGGAAAGGAAAACTTTGGGTTTTTCTTTCGATTTCTTTTTTTGGGCTTTTAGTTTTTCCCCGTTTCCTGACTCCTAAGGATTCTTTTAGTTTAAAGTTCGATGCTTGCTATTTCTCTGCAGTTCCCCCTACGCTTTCAGATAATTGACCTCTTTTTCCCGCTCTGTTATTTTTTTCCTGCCGTAAAGGGGAGCCCCGTTTTTTCTGTTTTACACTACTCCCCCTTTTTTTCTTAGGGGAATAACCTTGTGCAACATCGAGTGCCCCCGATTTAACTTTCTAGGCATAAGTTGGGGTCTGTGTTGTTTAAAAATTTTTTCCCCCGTTTATCGGTTAGGACTTGGTTTCGGGTCCACTTTATGTTTTTGTTATTAAAGTTGAATTTGGTGTGAATGCTCCCCTCGTGACTAATCTCATTAGTCGGTCTGGGGCTCCGCGCAACATGACTAAACCCTCAATTTATGTTGTGATCTGAGTTTTGTTTTGATATGGTGACATTTCTTTTCAGATCATCATTGTTAGTGAAGATGGGGTCTGGCTTTCCCCAAATTTTATAGGCTCTTTTTTTGCTGGTTTAAATTGAATTTTGTGCGAGATTTAAAAAGTCGCGTGAGTGTGAGTTTTCATCAGAGCGCCTCCTGGTGTTTACGCAACAATATTTTTTGCTATTTCCTCCTTTTTAGGTGCCTTGTTTAAAACCCCAGGAGCAAAATGTTGGGGGGCAGGAAGCTGGAAGTTTTCCCCGACTGGTCAATTTTTAACAGCTGTTCCCGGAATGCTGGGATGTTGCATCTGGAGGTTGTAATACAACAATGATAGGTTTTTGGTTATCGAGCTTTTCTGCAAAAAATTCCCCTACATCATTTTTGGGATTTAAACAGTTCTGTGCAAAAAAGTGACTCTGCAAAGTCCAGGGCCAAACCCCCCCCCCCCTTTTGCCTTTCACTCTGTACTTGTTAGGTTGTAAATGGGATCCATATTTCGTTGTCCAAGTGATCCTTTATGTGGGTCTCAGTGAAAGCCGCAACATTGCCTTTGGCTCTGAAGCAGCCACGGATGAAAGGGTATTTTGTTGTTTTTTTGCTGGTTTTTGACCCTGTATTTTTGCAAAGAGAGTTATCACTGGGGATTGTTGGTCTGGGGGGGTTTTTTTTTCCGGCATTATATTTTGATCTGTTGGTTTGGAGTGGGGGCCATCGACTGTGGTTCCACTCCGGGAATGATGGATTTGGGTACGATTTCTGCCATTTCCCCCCGTTTTTTTTTCCTTCCCGGCACTAAAAAAAACCCCTCCCCCCTTTAGTGGCTGGGCTCAGGTTTTTTCCCTTTGGGCCCGGATTTTTGTAACTTTTTGTCCCCTTTAATGGTATGCCTGGCAATTAAGTTATGCACAGTCTTTCCCGTTTTTGAAGAGGTACACGTTCAGGGTGAAAAAAACTACAGGAAGGGAGTTTGCATTTTCCTGTTGTCAAAAGGGCATGGGATTTTCAAAGGGGGGTATAGTTTCCCTCCATTGTTTTTCCAATTTCCCCTGCCGCAGATTTCCAAATGCATAGTATTTGCACAGGCTTGGTTTCCGTTTGCCCTTTGGGTTTCTGTGACTGTATTTCTGTTGGGGGCATGTTTTCCCTGTCTTACTTCTATCCTCCCTGCACCAACAAAGGGGCTCCCACCCGTTTTTTTTGGTAATATATCCTCACTTGCTAGTGGAAGTCCTCTTGTTTGTATTTTTCCCCGGTATTTCTAGTTTTTCAATATTGGTTTTATCTTATCTTTGTCACTTGTTTCCTATATGGGCCCCTTCCCTATGAGGTCATTTTATGTATTCCTTTCCCGCGTATAAATTCCCCACTCCTGGAAAAATCTCCAGCTTTTAAATTTCTGTCTCCCCGGACAGGGGATCTCCCCCTTCCCATTATTCTCCCAGGGCGCATCCCAGCTTCACCCCTTATGTCTCCCAGGACGCCCCTCCAGCTTCCCATTACTGTCTCCCAGGACAGCACCTCCGTTTTCACATTCTGTCCCCCCGGACAGCACATCAGCCCCCCATTTATGACTCCAGGACATCATCTCCAGCCTTACAGTTTTGACTCAGGGCCCAGTAAAAGGGCAGTCCCATTAGCCCAGATTTTTTTTTTTCCATCTGTTGTAAAAAGCTTCCTTTTTCTATGAAAGCAGCTTTGATGTTGCCCTTTTTTAAATCCCTTGTATTTTAGTCCACGTTTTATCTCTTTTGGGCTCCCCAAAAACACTTCCCCTTTTTTTTTAATATGCTTGTGCTATTCTTGGTTATCTGCACAAGGGACGTGACCCCAATTTCCAAAAAAATGACAATTTATGCGGGGTAACCCCGTTTGTTTGACTGCCCAAGAACACACGCTTATAATGATTTGAATGGTTGATTTACTGAAATTCTACTAAAAAACCCTTAAATATTCTATTAATAACCCGCTGGCAGTGCACAACGAAAAACCCTTTGAACCAGTCCAGGTTCGGACCAGTCAAGGGTTTTGGACCCCGTCAAGGGGTTTGGGCCAGTCAAGGGTTCGGACATCTATTTTTATCGTGGGTCTTATTTAAAAACATACTGGTCGGTGTTTGAGCTAACCAGAAAGGGTTACGGGAAATTATCTACCCGAGTAATATGTGTTTTTTTTGATACAAAAGTTAACTTCGTGTTGAAGGGGTGACTGCGGAACTCGTACAATGGGGGGGGGAACGGTCGACCTCCACCCTTTTTTATCAAACGCTGTATCTGCTTCTCTATTTTTTTTTCCGTCTCCACCCCAATAAATGCTATATTATCACTTAGTTGCTGGTGCAAATTTTGGAGGAAAGGGCGCTTTTTTTTGTGAATAATTTTCTTCTGTTGTGTATATTGCGGACGCTGGTAAAAATACGGTTATATGAAAATTACAGTATAGTCTGGTATTTAAGAAAAAAGAAACTAATGAAAGTCACTCCCCTCCACTAAGTACCATTATAATACTGGGTTAGTTTTTACTACAACACTGTATTTGCTCTTCCTGGTACACTAATTATTGCGATTCACTAGCAGGCCAGGAAGATTATTAAAAACACTGACGTGGTAAGTTTCTGGGGCTTTGGCACCTGCCTCTATGGCTTATCATTCATTTACAAAAACCCTGTTTTTTAAATGCACTTTTAGCCCTTTTCCAATTACAGGGAGCCCCTGTAGTATACCTATACATATTAAACTCAAAGTTTTTTAGGGAGACTTTCTTTCCTTGACCAAAGTTCGTTATTATTATTTTTTTTTTTCCCCGGGGCAAGGCCTATGATTCCCCTCTGGCATAAACTCTCTAGGTAGCGCCACTAATTTTCCTTTTTGGTCAGCATATAATGTTTTCCCCCCAAAATTGGTTCAGGCGCTAGAGGGAGTATGTATAGGATGTGACAAAAATTAAAGTTCTAGCACGTAAAGCCACCGTGAAAACCCAAAAAACCCGGAGCCAAAATATTTACCTCATATTCTGTACATAGTTTGCTGTTTGAAAATCCTGGAATTTGTTTGAAAAGCCATGGATGGCGAAAAATATCTACTTAATGATACCCGATGTTGTAGTGTGTTTAAATTTCTCATGTCGGTATTATATACCATTCTTGTACAATTGTCAGACCCGAAACTCATGGAATCTTGATTAATGGGCATGTACGTCCCTTCATGATTATGACAATAAACCCTTTTCTCTGGGGGAGGACCTACTTTCCCCTGGGGGAAACCCCCCTACCAGGGCTATGCCCCTTTTCTGCTTCAGAATCTCCACGACTGCGTTCTCCAATTTGAGGGACTGTTCCCCATCATCTGTATATGTTTTTGTTTTCAAGTTATGTCAAAATTTTATTGATAAAGCCACTGGGTTTGAATAATCTTCAAAAAAGATACCCAGATGTTGACATGGTCTTAGTTTTTCATTCGGGATTGTATAAATTGGTACTTTTCGTTCACTGCAACATATAGAATCTTGATTCTGAGGGCGTTTTCTAAACCCTTTACGCTACGACAATATACTAAAACTAACCATCTTTTGTGTAGGACCTACTTCCACGGGGGGTCCCCGCTTTCCCGTGACATGCCCCCGTCTGCTACACCTCCCCCTTTTTATGAATTAGTATATAAGCGTCAGGTCCTTGCTTCGCTTCAGAAATTTCCCGACAACGGTGCTCTTTGCACCTATTCCAAGGGTTTAGGGACTGATTACCTATCTTTATACATTTCTACTGTCTTCAAGTTATTCCCGGGAATTTTTTTGATAAAGCCACTGGAGGGGGGAAGTTTCAATTAAAGAACCCAGATGTTTCTAGTTCTAGTTTCTCATGCCGGATTGTATACCTTTTGTACAACTTGTCAGACACTGCAACATCATAGAATCTTGATTCTGAGGACATGTACAAAACCTTCACGACTACTACAACTACTAATACAACTAACCCATGTCTTTGGATCGGACCTACTTCCTGGGGAATCCGCCTACCAGTGACTATGCCCTTGTCTGTATCATCCATTTTCACCTTGTGTTAGTACATAACCATCAGGCCGTCTTGCTTCTGCTTCAGAATCTCCACGACTACGGTGCTACTCGCACCTACTCCAAGGTTGAGGGACTGATTACCTTATCTTCTGTATATTCTGCTTCTGTTCTTCAAGTTATTTCCATGAATTTTTATTGATAAAGCCACTGGATGGCGAAACGTCTTCAATAAAGATCCCCAGAGTTGCACATATGTCTTGTTTCATCATGTCGGTATTGTCTACCATTCTGGTACTTGTCGTTCACTGCAACATCATAGAATCTTGATTTTTGAGGCCCATTGTACGTAACCTTCACGACTACGACAAGTACTACTAAAACTAACCCATCTATTTGGGGTTAGGACCTATTTCCCACTGGGGAATCCTGCCTATAAGTGAATTTCCCTCGTTTGCTACACATCCCATTTTCACCTCACGTTAGTTATAAGCTTCAGGCGCCTTGCTTCTGTTTTCAAAATCTCCACGACTACTGTGCTCTTCGCATACTCCAAGGTTGGGGGACTGATTACCTCATTTCTGTAATAGTTCTACTGTCTTCAAGTTATGTCAATGAATTTGTATTGAAAAAGCCACTGGGTGGCGAATCGTCTACAATAAAGATACCGAGATGTTGCACATGTGTCTTATTTCATGATGTCGATATTGTATACCATTATTGTACAGCTTGTCAGAAACTGCAACATCATGGAGTCTTGATTCTGAGGACTTGTACATAACCTTCAATACAGCGACGACTACTACTAAAATAACCCATCTCTTTGGGTATAGGACCTTCCATTGGGGAAATCCCACATACCAGTGACTATGCTTTCGTCTGCTGCACGTCCCATTTTTCCCCTGACATTAGTATTAAGCGTCAGGCGCCTTGCTATCCAAACCATGAAGATTTAAACCCAATCCTGATCCAATCATAAACCTAAAAACCCTATCTTCCACACATCCTCTAAACTCTCCTTTTACTGTAAATGATGTTCACTCCTTACTAACACACCTTCTAATAAAGCTCCAGGTGCTTAGGTCTGTCACTTCAGTCCTTCGTCACCTTCACTTTCTGTTGCTTCTGCTATCACTGACCTCTTTAAGCCTCTCTTGCATCTGGCATTCCCCCCTTTTTCTTTAAATCTGAAAACTGCATGACTCATACCAAAACCGGGGAAAAGACTTGACTGACCCCAAGAACTATAGACCAATTAGCTCCTTGAAATTTGGGTAAGACCTTTGAACGATTTGTAAATATGCGACTCAGGCTCAGCTAGAGACACATAACTTGCTTACTGAAAGACAATTGGGTTTTCCCGACAACAACGATCTACCCAAGACGTTTTGAATTATAATCCTGAACTATGTATGTAAACAATAAAGCCCAGAACTGTACCTCCGCCCTTGTCGCCAAAGATGTAGAAAAAGCTTTTGACACTGTTTGGCATGAAGGATTAAAATACAAACTTTGACATCCTTTGACTTAACTTAATAAATATGATGAAATTATTATGTCATTTTTAGATGGCCGGAACGATGCGTATCGGGTTTAGAGATCATTATTCGGACTATTTCACATTAAAAGGGGTGTACCCCAAGGCTCTGTCCTGGTCTCCCACTTATATATACTCTACACCAAAGATTTACCTGAACCTCTTTACCCAAACACACTTACCCTTTCTTATGCTGACGACATCACTCAACTCACAAAACATGAAAACTTTTGTTTCCTTGCACGCAGAAACACAAAGAGAGGTCGACAGGATTACCGCCTGGGATTTTTTATGGCGCATCAAAAACCCCAACCAAATAAATCAAAAATCACTTACTTCCATAGAATGCGTGATGTCCCCATCTGTCGAACTCAAAACAAGCACCTCCCGTACCCCCATCCCACGCTCTTCTCGACAGTTGTCCTTGGTGTTACCCTCGACCACACACTGAACCTAAAATCCACATTACTGCAAAGACCACACTGGGGGGAACTGCACTCTCAAGGTTATTTAAGCTGCGAGGGAGCCAGTCCCAAGAAAAAAACTAATTTTTACAAAGCACTCTTTCGTCCTCTACTCTCTTACTTTCCACTCGCTCTGACGTTAATCGCCAAGACAAACGCACTAAAAATTTCAACGTATCCAGAATCGTGCATTACGTTGGATTTTGGGGAGTGAGGTGGACGAATTTGCCACCAGTGAATCTCTCCACCTCACGAAAAAACCAACCAGTTTGAACGTATACTGGAAGACACTTAGTGAAAAACAATTGACAGACTTGAAACATATCATGACTACTGGACTACATACTTAGTGGATACTCTCAGACGTCCTTACAATGATGTAAATCTTTTTCAATCGTTGAATGATCCGGCACCTCCACCACAATACACATAAATTATCTGACTTTTGCTTAAAAATTCAAATAATTTAAAAAGTGCCATTGCCGTATAGCTGTGTCTTTGTGCTTTTTAGGCTGAAGTGCTTGCGATGTGCGTTTGCGTCGCCTTTGCAGCAAGTGTCCCTGAACCATATCCAGTCATTGCAAGTTGATATGCTTCCAGTCGGTTGCAGTCAGCACCCGCAGAGTCCCTGTTGTCTTTTATGTCGTCTTCGTTATTGTTTATCAGGCTTAGCAGTTGGGTCTAGTCCTGACTCTTCTCTCTTCAACTCAAGACATTCCTCTCACCGTCTATTCTTCGCACTGTCCCCACTTGCCCCTCGCCCTCGTGGGTCCTTACCTGTGAGTCCTATCGTATCGTATCTGTTCAGTATCTCCTCGACTACGGTGCTCTTCGCACCTACTCCAATGTTGAGGGTCTGATTACCTCATTTTCTTTACATAATTCTACTGTCTTAAAGTTATGTCAATGAATTTGTGTTAATAAAGCACTGGATGGCGAAACTTCTGCAATTAAAGCTCCCAGATGTTGCAAAATGTGTCTTAGTTTCATCTTTTACAACTGTCAGACACTACAACATTATGGAATCTTGATTCTGAGGACATGTACGTAACCTTCAGACTACGACAGCTACTACTACAACTAAACCTTCCCTTTGGGTATGATCTACTTCCACTGGGGAATCCAGCCAACCAGTGGGCTATGCCCTCGTCTGCTACATTTTCCCATTTTCACCTAACTTTAGTATATAAGCATTTAGGCGCCTTGCTTCTGCTCATAATCTCCACGACTACTGTGCTCTTTGAATTTTACTCCAAGGTTAAGGGACTTTATTACCTCATCTTCTGTACATAGTTCTTCTGTCTTCAAGTTATGTCCGGAATTTGTATTGATGAAGTCACTGGATGGCGAAACGTCTACAATAAAAAATACCCAGATGTTGCTTATGTGTTTTAGTTTCAAAAATGTTGATTTTGTATACCATTTTGCAAAACTTGTCGGGACATTGCGCGTCGGGAAAATATTGATTCTGGGGGACATGTACATAACCTTCACGTTAGGGACGCCCACTACTACAATTTTCCCCATCTCTTTGGGGGTAGGCCCTACTTCCACGGGGGAATCCCGCAACCAGGGGGACTATGCCCTGTATGATGCCCCGTTCCTTTTTCACCTGACTTAGTAAATAAGTGTCATGGCCCCTTGGGTTTTTCCCCACTGAAAAAAATTCTAAAATTCCCCAAGGACTTAAAAAACCCAACCTCTGCTACGTACCCTCCAACCCTCCAAACAACTAATGACGCCCACCCCAAACAACGCCCTTTTTAGAAGTCTCCCCCGCCACCGCCCCCCTCATTAAAAACCGGGCCTTCAAAAAGCCTTCCCACCTGAAACATCTTTTTAAATTCGTCTACTAAAGAGGACAACATTTTTTTCGCTTCCTCCTTCAGCACCATTTAAACAAGAAAAAAAAACCCAACATAAATCTTACGACTCCGAAAAGGGAAAAAGATAAGATAAAGATGCAGCCCCAAGAGGGCAGACAAAAAAAAAATTCTCTACATGGCCTGGAATCATTTTTTTACTACAGAAAAATATCCTCAAGATATGTTTGCTTTCTGAACTCCCTCTCACCTCATTCAAAAAAAAGTCAAATTTTTCACCGATTCTTTCGTACAGTTTTAACTTTTTAAAACTTTAAAAAGTTCATTTTAAAAAACGATCAAAAGAGTCCCCCTTAAAAAAAACTTTTCTAACATATGGATATCAATTTTTAAATTTCATTTAAACGTTTTTGAAAATGGGAAATCAAATCCCAAAATTTTAAAATATATATCCCTTTAAAACCAAAGTCCAAAACTACCCAAATAACCACCAAGCCACTAAGAACTTTACCCAATTTAAAAAAAAAGCTCCTTCCTTGTCGGGTTGAGCAAAAATATCACCCTCAAATCGCGTTTTTTTTCCCCAACCCGACGCAGACAAAAACCGAAGAGTTAATTTTTGTCTTTTACATCGTCTTCGTCAGTTTTATCAGGCCCTTTTGGGAGTTTGGGGCTTTGGTTTTGACTCTTCTCCCCTTTTGACCCCAAGACTTCCTTTTCAAACCCTCTATTCCCTTTCCCCTGTCCCAAAATTGCCCCTTTGCCCCCCGCGGGTCCTTTCCTGTGAGTCCTTGGGTCTGATCTGATCTGCTTTATATCTCCCGGGCTACGGGGCTCTTCGCACCTACTCCAAGGGTTTACGGGGCTGATTACCTCCCTCTTCTGTACATAGTTCTACTGTCCTTTAAGTTTTGTCCCTGAATTTGTTTTGATTAAGCCACGGATGGCGAAACGTTACAATAAATATACCCGTTTTGAAAAAGTGTCTTATTTCTCAGCGGTTTTGGATACCATTCTTGTAAAATTCTCAGACACTGCAACATCAGGGAATCTTGATTCTGAGGACTGCACGAAAACCTTCACGACTACGCAATAAATACAACAAACCCACTTTTTCGGTAGGACCTATTCCCAGTAGGTATCCAGCCAAAAGTGACTATGCCCCGTCTGCTAATCCCCCTTTTACCTAACGTAGTATATAAGCGTCGGCCCTTTGCTGTTGCATCAGAATCTCCAGACTACGGGCCTTTGCACCTACTGCAATTTGCGGGACTGTTTACCTATTTTCTTTGATGATGGTTCAGAACCGACATGTTGATAAAATTTGAACTTGCAAAGATGGGAATCTTTTTAGGAAACGTTTCGCCACTCAGTGGCTTAAACAGTCCATAAAAGGTTTTTTACCTTCTCTACAATCTGTTCCGACCTGCAAACTTTTTTTGGGTCTTAAACTTGGGAATTTTCACTTGCCTAATTTTGGGCCGACCTACTTCCACATTGAACAAATGTGACACCAACTAGGGCTGCTGCACCGGTTGTGTGTGTGTGTGTTTTCCAGGAGTTTACCTGGAGAGAGTTCCGGGGGTCAACGCCCCGCGGCCCCGGGCTGTAACCGGCCCCCTGGTGGGTCGAGCCCGATCAACCAGGCGTTGCTGTGGGTGCACGCAAACCAACGACGGCCCCCAGCCCCCGCTGGTCAGGAAGATTTAGGTGCTTGTCCATGCCAGCTGAAGCTGCCGGGGTCTGTTGGTAATCCCCCCCTTTTGATGTGGGAGGCGTTGAACAGGCTCGGGCCCCTGACACTTATTGTATGGTCTCTTAACTTTTAGTGCCCCCCTGCTTTTCATTGGGGGGATGGGGGCATCGTCTGCCAAGTCTTTTGCTTTCGTAGTGAGTGATTTTTGTGTGCAAGTTGGGTACAGTCCCTCTAGGATTTTTCCCGGTGTATATAAACATGATCCTCCCGCCCGCGTTCCCAAAGGGAAAACAGTTTTAGGAACCTCAAACGCTCCCCGAATTGAGGTGTTTTATCCCGTTTTTGGTGCCTGAAGGTTCTCTGTACATTTCTAGGTCAGCAATTTACCTGCCTTGAAAGGTGCTGTTATGTGCGCAATATTCCACCTAGATAGAACAAGTGACCGAGTGTGTGTGTGTTTGTGTGGTGTAGAGTGTGTGTGTGTGTGTGTGTGTGTGTGTTGTGTGTGTGTTGTGAAGAGTGTGTGGGGTGTGTGTATGAGTTTGTGAATGTGTGTGTGTGGTTTTGTGTGTGTGTGTGTGTGTGGTGGTGTGTGTTGTGTTGTGGTGTGTGTGTGTGTGTTTTTGTGTGTGGTATGAGGTGTGGTGTGTGTGTGGTTGTGTGTGTGGTAAAGAGTGTGGTGCGTGTTGTGTATGAGTTTTTGAAGTGGTGTTGTGTGTGTGTGTGTGTGTGTGTGTTGTGTGATGTTTGTTGGTGTGGGGTGTGTGTGGGTGTGGTGTTGTGTGTGTTTATCATTTGAGGATTAAAAGTTCTGTGCAAAAAGTGATTGCGATGTACAGCCCCCCCCCCCCCTTTTTCCCGTTCACTCTGTCACATCTGTTCGTTGTAACCCGGGATCCATATTTCTTGTCCCAAATGTCCTTTATGTGGGGCTCAGGGAAAGCCGGAAAAATTGCATTTGCCTCTGCAAGCAGTCCAGGATGAAAGTTATTTTGTTGTTTGTTGCTGACTTTAACCCTGTATATTTGAATGAAGAATGTATCGGACTGGTGTTATTGTTTGTACTGGGGGGGGGGGATTTTTTTTCCGGATTAGTATCGTATTTTTGTTTGGAGTGGGGGCCATCGACTGGGTTCCACCCCAGGAATGATAGTTTTGGTTTGTAGATTTCTGCCATTCCTGCCGTTTTTTTTCCTTTTGGACCTAAAGTCTTTCCCCTGACAGCCGGGCTGTGGCTCTACTTGGTTTGCGTGCAGCCAGCAGCAACAGCCGGGTTGTCCTCTGACCCACAGGAGGCCTGGTCACACCCCGGGCCGGGGGGGTCTTTGCCCCCCGGAACTCTCTCCAGGTAAACAAAAAACCTCTCCCTCTTGAGGGGCTTGGGGTACCAGGTTTTCCCCAGGCCGGATGTTTTGTATCTTTTTGTCCTTTTAGATGGTTGCCTGGCAATTTAAGTTTGCACAGTTTTTCCTGTATGAAGAGGGACACATTTCGGGGTGAAAAGCTTACAGGAAGTGAGTTTGCTTTTTCTGTTGTCATTTTGGCACGGCATTTTCTAGGGTGGTCTTAGTGCACGTCCATCTTTTTTCCAGATTTCCCCTGCGCAATACCAAGTGCATAGTATGTGCACGGGTTGGGTTTCCCCCTTTGCCTTGGGTTTTTGTGACTGTATTCCCGTTGGGCATGTTTGCCTGTCTTTTTCCATCCTCTCTAGCACCAACAAAGGGGCTCTCACCATTGTTTTTGTAATATATCCTCACTATTGCTGTGGAAACCTCTTGTTTGATTTCCTTGGTATTACTAGTTTTTAATATTGGTTTTATCTTGTCCTTGATACACTTGTTTCCCCCCTGCAATCCTGTCTCCCATGAGGTCATTTATATGCTTTTTCCCCCCTGGTTTGTTTCCTGACTACCTGGGCAAAAACTCCAGCTTCACCTTATGTCTCCAAGACGCCCTCCAGCTTCCCATTACTGTCTCCCAGGACAGCATCTCCCGCTTCACCATTACTGTCTCCCCCGGACAGACCTCCCGCTTCACCCTTATGTCTCCCAGGACAGCACCTCCAGCTTCACCCTTACGTCTCCCCGACAGCACCTCCGGCTTCACCCTTACTGTCCCCAACGGTACTATCCCCCCATTTTTCTGTACCAGGACTACCTCCCGCCTCACAGTTTCTGACTAATGGCCGTTCAAGGGGCGGTACCATCCAGCCCAACTTTTTTTTTCCCATCTGTGACAGAAAGCTTCTAGGTTTTTCTATAAGGCTGCTTTGATGTTATCCCCTTTTTAAATACCCAAAGTGATTTTTGTCCACAGATTTATCTCATTTGGCATACCCAAAAGCACTTCCCCGTTTTTAATACTCTTTTAGCTAGTTCTTGGGTATTGCACAAGAAGCGTGACACCACTTTCACAAAATTGAAATTTATCCATTGGAAGCCCGTTTGATTGATTGCTGAAAACCGAGCTTCATGATGATTTGAATGATTGTTTACTGAAATTCTACTAGCAACCTCTTGAATACTCTTTAATACCTCCAAAAAGGGAAGCTCTAGCTATTTGTTTTCTTTTTCTAATGTTTTGTATTTAGGACAGTTCCCGGGTCGTTCGTTTTATTTTAATTTTTTGTGTTAGATAAGGGCGCCTAAAACTCCATCCGTTTACAGTTGCTTTTTTGTCCAAAGAAACCCTTTTTAAATGGTCGAGGGTTCAGACAAGGGGTTCGGAACCCGCTGATCTGATTTGGGGCGCTTATTTAAAAAATATGGTGGTGGTTTGGGGAACACAGAGGGGTCACTGGAAAATTATCTACCCGGTAATATGTGATTGATTGATACAAAAATGAACTTGCGTGTTGAAGAACCGGTGATTGCGGGCAGTATACAAAGACTTTTTAAGTTAGTTTTAAAAATTTTTTATTAGCACCCCCTACCCTCCGTGGGCGGGTCAAAAAAATTACAGAGGTACTAATGGGGTCCAGGGACTGGCCTCAAATTTGATGGTGAGCAAGTTTCAGAGGTAATGGGAAATTTACAATTTTCAAAGGTAATGAACTCACAATTTACAAAAGGAATGAACTCCAGGAGGTCTGTCCAAACTGACAAGTTTTCAAAGGTATTTAAAAGATTATGAGGGACCAATGGGTCCAGGGGCTGGGCCCCAAAATTTTTTGGCTGAAAAAAAGGTTAAAGGTAATGAACTCACAAGTTAAAAAAATAATGAATGCTGTAAGAAAGGTTAAATTGGTTTATCATGGCTCAAAACATGAACAAATTTTAAGAATGAGCAATTCACACTTCCAACCCGGGACAACTGTAGTGAGTTATTTGGGCAAATATTGATTGTTAATCACAAACAACCACACCACACACACACACACACCACACACACCCACACACCCCCCACCCAAAACACACAAAAAACCACACACTCACACACACACACATACACAAAATCATACAAAATGGGAAGGATGGACATGATTTTAGAAAGAGACTAATTGTAGGGACAATTCAGTCGGAGAACATAAACTAGTCATTGGAGTATGTAAAACCCCCCCCGAAATGCAGGGGCCCAAGAGAGGATACGAAAAAAACAACAGGGTGATGGGGATACACTGGTGAGGTGGCAAAAGACCACTCGAGAGGAAAAGTTACTGGTAATGGGCGATTTAACCCCAGGGGGATCGACCCCGGGAAAACCCGGAGCCACATGGGGGTCCGAAACTGGAGAGCCCAAATGAGGATGTGGTACTTGAAAAACCCATGCATCAACATGTCAGGACACAAAAAAGAGAGGAGGGGGAGGATGAAAAACCCCCAAAACTGGATCTTGTGTTCACCCCTGAGCAGTTCAGACATTGAGGCATCACTTACGAGAGGCCCCCTGGGGCTAGCGATCACGTGGGTTTTGGGGTTTTGATATAAGTAGGTTACAAGTGGAGAAAGGTAAAAAGAACTGAAAGGGACAGGCAAACTATAAAAAAAGGACTACACAGGTAAGAAAATTCCTGCAGGAGGTTCAGTGGGGGCAGAGAAATGTAGGGAAAAACAGTAAACGGATGATGGGAAAATTGGCAACAAAGTGAAGGAGGCAGAGGAAAATTTTGTTCCAAGGGAAACAGAAATAAAGGAAACCAAAACGAGTCCTTGGTTTACCCCAAGGTGTAGGGAGGGAAAAACTAAGTGCAACGGAATGGAAAAGGTACAGGAGGGAGTGGACCCAGGAAAAAAAGGAGATTAGTAGAAGACCCGAAAGAGTATGCACAGATAAGAGGGAGGCCCGCGACAGTATGAAAAAGACATAGCATCGAAAATCAAATTGACCCGAAATGCTGTTGCCACATTAGGGGAAGACAACAGTCAAGGACCCGGGGATAAGGCTGGGAAAGAAGGTGGAGAACTCCAAAAACGATCAAGAGGTATGTGAGGGATCAAAACGAGATTTAAGGAAGTATTTACAGTAGAGACGGAAGGACTTGGGGGGCAGACCGATGGGGACACCCGCAAGGAATACACCAACAAGTGTTGGACGACAAAATACGATAGGGGGAGGGGAAAAAATGCTAAGGGCAGAACATCAAAGGCAAAAGGGACGGCAAAAACTCCCCCTGGGTCCTTGAGAGGGACAGATATGTTGTGCTGGCCACTTACACAATCTTCAACACGTCCCCGGAAACTGGGCAAATACCT
>NW_026495230.1:0-32605 GCF_026875155.1 Cherax quadricarinatus | reverse complement strand
CCCGGGTTTTTTTTTGGGGGGCCCATCCCGGTGAAAATCCAAGGTGAGGGGACTGATTACCTTATCTTTTGTTATAGTTTACTGTTTCAATTATGTCCTAGAATCTGTATGATAAAGCCACTGGATGGCGAAAAGTCTACAGTAAAGATATCCAGAAATTGCATGTGTGTCTTAACTTTCATACTTAAGTAGTTATAACTGCTAATCAGGATCCACAGTAATACAACTTTCTAGGACCACAACGGACACAGATGCTGTGAGGAATGCTGTTGGTGGTACATCGTTTAGTATTCCTGCCCACTTTCTCTCCCAACAGGCCTGTCGCTTGCTCTTTCGAATCACACTTGTTCTTCTCCTCACACTCGCGACACCAGACTGTTCCCTAATCTCTACTACGTAAACTTTCTAGTACAAACACCAGAACACCCTTGAGGATGGGAAATCAGTACCTAAATGGATTTGCATAGTAGTTATATAGTAAAAACACAACAAGCGTTCCAGAAATTTAATAAAGCTTCTAAATCAGTAGAGAAAGTGACAGCAGGTAGACTACTTTTGAATATATTATAGGAGATAAGACTTTCCTCTTTAGAATGAACTGAATGATGATAAAATTATCACTGTATTTCATCCAAGTACGGGACACTCAGTTTTTTTTTTAACTTATAATGGTTGCACTGGAAAGAGGTTTATTTGCATATTTTACCAGCTAAGTTCTGTTATTGTATCTCAGAATGTTTATCTGTTACGGATCAATCGACATATTAATGATGGAAAAAAACAGCTTTTACAAAATTCAGATTCATACCCATTGCAGGAGCTGTGTATTAACCTTAAATCTGCTTCCCCATTTCGTTTTCTTGTCCGGCATCATTTTCTGAAATTTTTGTATTTGTTTGTTTTAAGTTTACTTAAATATTGCTGTATTGAATCACAAATAAGTAAATTATAAACGGGTTATGACACGTCTGGCAAAGCGATAGTTGGTCTTTCTGGTTAAAAAACGCCGTTGTTCTAACATATCCCCCCAAATAAAAGTATTATAGCCGCTTATCTCATTTCCAGGTATGAGATCTGGCAGTCCATCTTGTGAAGTATGTTTGTACACAGATAATCAAAATAAGTTTTGTTTACCATCAGATTGTGACTTCTTGTATTATTTTCACCAACTCAAGTCTGATGTCTGTGGTAGTGTTATCGAGTAGCCGATATTGAAATTATTGCAGTGAACGACATTGTACGCACCCAAATGTTATATTGTTTTCACTGAACCTTGAACATTACCGTTGACACTGGCGTGTCTCCTATGACACTTAGTGTGTCTGGGTTGTGCCTTCAGTTTGTGGAATCTGAAATCTGTCTTTTATGTAATATAATCAGTTTCAGGTTCTCAGGTTCTTTAATTGAAACTGGAGACTTAAGAAACTTTTTTTAAAAAAAATACCTATTTGTCCATATTCCCTTCACTTGCTGATATTTTCTTGCAGCAAATGTGTTCTTATATATTTCCTAAGATGTGCACCTTCATATGATAACCCTATACTGCACGAATATGACAGTATTCTGAGGCAGATTTTTACGAAAGTACTTAACCTTACTCTAGAAGACGGGCAGTGGAACCAAGCTACACTTCCAGTCAGACTAGGAGGCATTGGTGTCCGCAAGTCATCATAGATTTGCGTTACCTGCTTTTCTGTCCTCGTGTATTGCATCCCGAGAGGGTTGTAGCAGCGATTCTCCCTGAACATCTTAGGGGCAAGATTGGAGTCCAGGACCAAAAAATTCATTGACGGAGCAATGATCTGGGATAATCTAATGGGCTCTGAAACCCGACCTGCTCCCCCAACAACAACAAATAATCACACTGGGATGGTCCAATAGTGGAAATATAGCCTCAACAATGCTTAGAGTGGGGTCAGGGAAGGATAGAGCCTGCCTCCTGGCAGTGAGAGCCCCCCATGCTGGGGACTTTCTGTTGGCTGTTCCAACCCAGCCTTGGCACACGCCTCGACCCAAGACCATCCGCATCGGTCTTGCCCTTCGACTTGCCGCCCCTATTCTCGCCGAACACAGGTGTATTTGTGGCAGTGAAGCAGCACACGTTTTCTGGTACCATGGTCTTGTTTTGCTGTAAACCCGGGGGAAAGACTGCAAATATGGGGGGTTTAAAATAACTTTAAATCAAGGGGGCCCTCACAAAAGCTGGATGCCCAGCAGAAAGGGGGTTTCACCCCAACTTTGCAGTTGTGTGGCACCCCAGAAGGCGTCCAGTTGGTATCCCCCTCAACCCTTTGGACAGAGGGGAAAGGGCGGGGGGTGTGGGACAACTGTGCATTTCCCCTGGTGATCCCTTTATTCCAATACACCAAGGGGGGAAGGGGGGGGGCAGCTGCCAGCTTAGGGAAAGCCCCAAAAGTTTTAAAAATTTATGGAGAAACTTGCCCCCTTTATATGTTTGTTCCCATAGGCTCAGGCCCCTTGGGCCCTAAAGGGGAAAAAAGAGTGCTTTAAATTCCTTAAGGAGCTGGGGGAAAAAAAGGATTTCTTTAGGGTAACTAGGGATCCCAGGGCAGTTTGGGGTTTTTAGGTTCCGGCTAAGTCCCGCTGTTAAAAGGGGAAATGCCTGCTGTTTTTTGGGCACCCGCCCGGGTTTCTGGGGAAAGTGGATGAGATTTTCGCCTTTTTAATCGGTGATACAACGAAAACCAACATTTTTCCCTTTATATGCCACCCTTTATATCAAAAAATGTACCCTCTTAAACTTTTTGTACCTTTTTTGAAATTTAAAATATTCCTTTTGGTTTAAAAAAATATGTGAAAAGTTTGGGGGGGGTTTGGGGGGAAGGGGGAAATTAAAAACGGCTTCGGGAAGAAACCCAAATATTCTTCCTTGAACCCTTTTTCATCCATTTTCCCCCAAAGGTTTAGGGCCCCAAATTTTTAACTAAGGGGTATATTTTTTGGTTGCCGGTCATGGGGTTTGAGTGGTACTCGTGGTTTTTGGGCCTGGGTTTTGAAATGGGGGCCCCCCGGAAGTCAGCAGTTTTTGCCCCCAGACGCCCTTTAAACTAAACCAAAGAAATGTGAACGAACAAGGTCGCCGGGCCTTTAGATTGGTTTCACAAAGAGGTATGAGAAAAGGGTTTGTGTTTTTTTTGAATATGGGCTGGGGGAAAGGGTTTTGGAAAGATGCAAAAGGGGAAGTGGGGGGGGGGGGCTGGGAAAAGGAAGTTGATGATCCCTATTTGGGGGTTTTGTAGAAAAAATTTGAAAGCAAAAAGGGAAAAAAATTAAAAAATGCTAGTTTATTAAAAGTTTATTTTCAGAGTGCAACATAGTTTTGTATATAAAGGATCTGGGCCCACAAAAAAAAAACATACAGTCAAAATCCCCCGAAAACCGAAGCCCCAAATTTTTAAAAATCCCAGAAAAAAATCATCATTAAAAAATGTTTCACCGTTTCATTAAAGAACTGTGTTGTGAGGAAAATTCTTTTTAAAGGGCAAAAGGGCCTCCACGTAAGCCCTTCCAAACGAATTGTTTGGCCCGGAAGTCACAGCCCCGGGGCCATCACTTTGGGAATAAGGTTTATAAGGGAACGTTGATTTTGCGCTTCAAGAAAAAATTAAAAGGGTTTTTTCGTTTTTTGTAATGTTATAAAGGGGAATTTTTTTTTGTTTTTTTATATGTAAAATTAATATATAAATGCACTCAAACTCTTTTTCTTCTGGTTGTTTTCCCCCTTTTACTAAATCATGGGGTTTTTTGCGAATAAAATGTTTTAATTTGGGTTTAAAAATTCTGTGTTTACTTGCTAGAGTTTTTTCGTATTTTTTTTTAAATCATTTTTTCATTTTTTTCCCGTCACCCTCCGTTCGACTATTTCTCAGTTTTGCTTAGCTTGTAAACTTGGAATGTTTAAAAAATGCTTTTTAAAATTAAAGTGGTTTTTTAAGGCTAAATGTGTTTCCTCGGCCTTGCTGGTGTTTTTTTTGAAAGAAGTCCCCGGGCTCCAGATGTTCCCCCCACTCTTATTCTTTTTCCCCACCCACTGAGGGATACGTCAGTGAGGGCCCGCTTTTGTTGAAAAGCCTCATGGCCTTTCCCTTTCTTAAAATTTTTGGTACCGTATTTCTTTATTTTTTTTTTTTGGGTAAGTTTTTTCTGTAACCCTTTTGCAAATTTTCTCCCCTTTATGATTACTGTCGGGGCCCGCAAAATTTTGCTAGGTTTGTTTTATTCTTTCTAATACCCGAAAATACCCCTTTGTAAAATTTTTTCATGCCTTTTAAACTCACAGCCCCAAAGGGGGAACCCCTTTATATTTAATTTTCTCTTTCTCTTTCCCCCATGTTTGCCCCGTAAAACTTCCTGGTCACTTTTTTTTGCTTTTCCTTGGTTGCAGGGAAAATACAAATGGTAATTTAAATAGGTAAAACACATAAAACAGGGCCCCCTAATACTGTTTCCCCTCTATACTTTCACATCCCCAGATCTTCTAAAACCGTTTAATTTTTAAAAAACCCCAGTCGTTAATGCCAGAAGACGCCCCTTTCATTTATTTTGTGTACTTTTTAAAGGCAATCATAAAATAACTTTTTGTACAAAGCTACGTAATCCCCCCATAGCCCGAAGAAAAGTTTTATCAGATTTCAATGGATTTCAACAGAACAAAAAAACTTTTTTGGGCTGGTTTAAGAACAGTTGTTCTGGCGCTAAGAGCGACAGGGGGAAACGCTCTACAGTGAAAATTAGAGGTCAGAATCCCAGTTTTTTTTTTATATAACTGCCCTTTCCCAAAAAAAAATAAATATTGATTTGGCTTTTTTTTACTCGATCCTCCCCTCGTTTTTTTTTTTATTTTAGCATTTTTTTTTTTGGGAAAAAGTTTCTGGTTATCTGTTGGATATAAAAAAAATCATGGTGGGATATGCTCTGTGTTTCTGTTTGATAAGTTAGATACATGTCATATGAAAGTGATTTTAAGAGGAGGGCAAGAAAATCTTTGTTTCTTATAAAAAAATTATAACCCCGTAGCAGGTCTTCAGTGTTTACTCTTACCCGCCTTTGTTAAACCCCTTTTACCTTAATTTTTTTTTTTCTTTTGTTTTTATATTTAAAATTAAATTTTAAAAAACTTAAATAAATATATAAATTAAATTAATTTTTTTTTCCCAAATTTAAAAACCCCCAAACCCTTTTACATTCTTTTTATCTAAAAAATTAAAAGGGAAAAAAAACCGATTTTTAACCCTTTTTAGGACTTTAATCTTTAAAACAAAATATTTAAAATTGTGGTTTTAAAAAATTGTGGTATCATCTTTTGGGAAAACATTTGGAAAACACATGGTTTTATTACCCCCTTAATTTATTAAGGGAAAATAAAATATTAAATTTTTTTGGGAATTTAAAAAATTGTGAAAGGTTTAAAAAAAAACCTTTTGGGTCAAACATACAAATTCTTTTTAAACCCCAAAACCTAAAATTTTTTTTACCAAAAAAAAATGGGTATTTCCATTTTTACCCAAAATTTTTATCCTGGGAAATTATTTGTTAAAATTTTAAATTTAATATTCATACTTTCAAAGGTAGGTTTTCCATCAAACTCCTTATTTAAGGTTAAATTCCGTAAAACCCTTTAATTTTTTCCTTTTTTACACAACCCCAAGGAAAATTAACAAGTTACTATTACCTATTTTTCTCTCCCCTTTTTATTAAAAATTTTGAAAAAGGGAAAGGGGAAAAAATTTAAATATTTATAATTTTTTAGGATATTTAATTTTAAAATTTGGGCCGGAAAGGGGTTTGATTTTAAAGGAAAAAGAGCTTTTCAAAAATTTTTGGCCATTAAACCCGTTTTTCCTTTTCTTTGGGCCCCTTTTTTTCCCTATGGGGGCCGCTTTTTTTATTTTAAATTTCTTAATAAAATAATTACTATTTTCTTCTCCTATTTCAACCAAACTTAATAAATTTTTTTTCATAGCATTGAAAAGAAAAGGGAGGAAAAAAAATATTAAATTTTTTTCAATATTTAACCTTTTAACATTTGGTTGGGGATGAAATTTTTTAAATTTTTAAAGGGGAAACCCGGGGGTTTAATATTAATTAATAAAAACGAAAACTTTATTTTTTCGGGTTAAAAATTTTTTTGGCATTTTAAAAAACTCAAATGCAAAATTTTTCCTTCTTTTTTTTCATTTAAAAAAGGCCAAAAAATTAAAGTTTAGAAATTTTTTTTCAAAGCCTATTACAAACCAACCCCATTAAGATTGTCCCCTTTTTTTAAAAAAAAAGGGGGGGGGACAAAATGGGGGGAGGGGGAAGGAAAAAAATAAGAAAAAAATTTTTTCACCCGGTTTTTGTTTTTTTGGTTTCGTTTTTTGGCCCCTTTTTCTATTGGGAAAATTTAAAATTTTATTAAGGGGAAAAAAAGGGTTAAATTAAAAATCAAATTTTTAAATTTCCCTTTTTTAAGACCCAATTTTTTTAAGGTTAAATGTGGGGAAAAACCAAAAAAAAAAAAAAAAATTAAAAGGGAATAAAAAGATAAATAAAGAGAAAAAAATCTTTAAGAAGGAATGTGTAACGTGAAAAGTGAAAAGCAAGTGAAGAAATAAAGAAAAGGAATTTAAAAAAAACATGAAATAAATAGAAAAAAGAAAGGAGAAAAGAGTAGGAAAAAAAGGAGGGAAGTGAGAAGAGAACGAAGGAGGGAAAAAAGAGAGGGAGAAAGAGAGGAAAAAAGGGGAGGAAAGAGAGAGAGAAAGAGAATGAGGAGAGAAGTGAGAGAGAGAGAGAGAGAGAGAGAGGAGAGAGAGAAGAGAGAGAGAGAAGAGGAAGAAGAGAGAAGAGAGAGAGAAAAAGAAAGAAAGAGAGAGAGAGAGAGAGAGAGAGAGAGGGGAAGAGAGAGAGAGAGAGAGAGGGGAGAGAGAGGAGAGAGGGGCACCAGTCACTGGATGAATCCAAAGTCAGCTGTGTGGTAGCACTGGACATTGCTGGCGCTTTCGACGGGTTTGTGGCACCAGGGCCTCTTAGCAAAACTTCAAGCACGGGGAATTGCAGGCTCTACGCTATGTCTCCTCAGTGATTACCTTCATGGTAGATCTCTAAGTGTAGTTCTCAATGAAACGGAATCAGCAAGACATCCTATTGGGCAAGTTTCCACAAGGAAGCGTACTGGGTCCAAATTTTTATGGAATGTCTACTTCAACGACCTTCTTCATCTCAAACCCAGAAAACACATGCATATGCAGACGACTGTACACTACATTCACTATCCAAGAGAAGAAATACCACTGCTCTAAGCTACATCAATCAACCAGCTGAGACTATATCAGCTTGGGGAAATAGTGGTAAGTAACATTTGCACCTGAGAAAACGCAAATGATGATCGTCCTAGCACCATGATGGTATGCTGGTGCAGTAGTAAGGATAATGGGAGGATGTTGGCACCTGGGAAGAAGTTGATATCCTTGGGGTGAAATTTGACTCCAAACTAACCATGAAGAACCAGTTTAAATCTGCAAACAAGGCAGCCAGGAAAACTTAAAGCATTTCGCCGTATCTCCCATCTGCTTGACAGTAGAGGTTGCAAGACCTGTACGAGGCACAAGTACGCTCGCACCTTGAGTATGCTCCACTTTCTTGGTTTGCCTGCCCCCCCCTCTCATCTGCGACTGCTTGACAGAATAGAGAAACAGAGCAAGAGGGTCTCATCTCTCGCCTGACCCATCCTGGATAGATCTGTCATTTCAGCAGAGCCTTCAACATAGGAGGGTTTGTGGGTGGCCTTACTTTATGTACAAGGCCAATATTGTCAAAAAAATACCACATTTTGGATCCACTTCGAGGACAGCGGGAAACAAGCTTTTATGCCACAAGACGGGCAGAAAGCAGCAACTTCACTCTTGCGAACCCTTCTCCAGAACATCACTCCATCTGAGATCAACATACCCAGGATGACTCGAGTAGGAAACATTCGTACAGGATAATGATGTCAACGAGATAAAGTCATTGATCAAATGAAAATGCTGGCCCACAGATGGCTCCAACTTCATCCTGTTTCCTACTTGAAATGTCTCATAACAAAAAAAAATCTTTCAAATGAGCTGTGTAGGTAACAGCCTTAGCTTTCCAATAAAGTTAGGGAATCCTTTAAACCCGTAAATACTGTCAATAAAGCTAGGGATCCTTTAAACCCTTTTCAAACCCGTGTAAAAAAGAGAGAGAGAGAGAGAGAGAGAGAGAGAAAAGAGAGAGAAGAGATAGAGAGAGAGGAAGAGAGAGAGAGAGAGAAACAAGTAAAATAGTATTTAAACCACGCTGAAAAAAAAATGACAGTACTACACAGGAGACTAAAAAGCAAATATGAATGCCTAGAGACTGTAAACCAGATTGTAAAGGAAAGAAAGGGAGCGTTAGAGTAAAGACTAGTGAGGAGTGGAGACTTCTAAGGATCAGCGAGTGGATCCCTACTTTTCCTGATATAAATGATCTGAGGAAGGAAGGTGTGATTCCTGTGTATCCAGGTGTTTCATAAGCCTAGTCCCAGATGCCTCAGTGCACGCGATTAGAGTAGTGGAGAGTGGCCATATGATGTTAATGCACTTAAATATTAACATTGAAGATTTGAAGGGAATCGAAGCGGCATTCAAAAATCCTCATATGCAAACTGATTTTTTAAATTTCTTTAATAAAAATAGTGAATGAGAACATACACAGCCCGTATCTAATTCAAACCTTTCATAGAAACCAAAAAAACAATATATCTTAAAATACACAAGCACATTAAGTTGAAGAGGTTCAGAAGTTGTATGTCAAGTTATCAGCATTTCTGTGTATGGGTTGAAGTTAATTAGTTGTGACACTGAAATTATCCCATGAAAGCATTATTTATTTTTCTTCTAATTTCTTCGAAAAAGTAAGATAGGATCTTCACAGTAAACATCACTCTAAACTTTTCTTAAAGGAAGACTGACAAGCTTTTAAGAAAGTAAGTACAGTAAGTAAGTTTTACGTAAGCTAGTGTACATTATATTTTTATAAACAATACTCTTGAGGGTATACAATGTTTAGGTACATAACATCTGTGGGCCCTCATTAAGCTGATTTATCATAGTATAACCAAATAAAGTCAAACACTGACTTATGTCTGATCAGATAAAGTCATTCTCCAGTTATTTCACGGAAACCAATTTGATTAATAAAATTTGCACATGATAATTTAAACAACTATCATCAAGAGATTGTTTCCTTAGAGGAAAGCACATCATAATTTAGTAGGGTAGTATTATCAATGCTCTCTATGTTGAAAAAAAAGTTGGCATTAAGGTAAAAGTTGCTCAAATGCGGTGATAAAAACCTTCAACCTCAATCACTTCTCATTAGAAACATAATTTCTATGACGATTTAGACTGCCAGTGAACCAAAATTTGCAGTAATATTAATATACTTAAGTAATATTTGATTTGAATGTCAACGGCGTAAAGTACAAGAATAAAACAGTAGCTGTAATCTTCAGACACCCGGAACAGGGAATCTTGAAAGCTGGAGGTGATCTGAGACACAACTGTGAACACTGAGCTGAGGACGAACCTTAGCCTGAAAAACCTGTTAGAAGAGTCGGTGCGGTGAATATTTTTTTTTTAATTAAAATAAATTTAGATATATCAACAGTGTGCTGTTGTCCCTACTTTCTCTGACGGTTTCATAGTGGAAACTAATGCTAACTATGCGATCTTGTCGTATTCCATCGCACCAACATGGATTTCTTATATTAAATGATGAAATCTTACATCCTGAACTGGAAGATTTCAGTAAGACAATGTAAATATCGCGAAGCGTCCACTATGTAGCTTCTGTACAGAAGCTTCATATGTTTCGTTCCCAACAGAGCTGGAGTCAGTATTACTTAGGAATTAGCATCTCACAGGATGAACTATTCATCACAAAATATTACTAAGCTACATTAACATAAATTCATATATATAATGATAGTGTAAATTCATCCGTTACATTAAACCTCCGACAAATCTAAACAAAACGAAACAAACACTACTCTGTTTGCTCTAGGCAATACCACCATCCCAAGATAAGTTGAGTATGGACTAAGCTGCATATATTTCATTAATTTATCAAGGGAATTCTAAGTCACTAAGTTAGTTTGGGGTATATCAAACGCATGGGGAAATAAGAAGAGGAAATGGAAGGAAAAGGGGGTAAGGCCAGCAAGAGAGTCGTATGGTGGTTGCAGGAAATAAGTGGAAATATTAAGGTGCATTACCGGTAGGATACATAGTAAAGTAATAAGTGCATGGTACACGTGAGAGTTGCAGTGTGAACGAAGAAGAGGCGCTTTGTGAAGCGAAAGGCTTATAGAGAAAATAAACGAGATGCATGTAAAAGATACATTGCAGAGGAGTTAGAGGTGCAAATCCTATAAAAGTTCAAAGTACATGCCAAATATGATACAAAATGTCCATATATTGCTTTCGTAACATTTGTGGAAAATGGCCCTAACTTTTACCACAGTAACTCATAACCCATTGTTATTTTCCTTAATCCTAGCCTTTTATGTCTGACATGGAATACCTTTTATTGTATCACAAAGCGAACGCCCCTTTAAAGGAAGGTGCTGGATTCCTGTGAGGGTTTTTTGATCCATAGGGCCACTGCGGGTTTAAGCGCTACCCCATAATAAATGTACCTGATGACGTCATGAGTGAGGCTGACATCGACCCGTAAATTTTTTTAATTTGGTGATGGAAATTTCAAAAAATATAAAATTAAATTATATATATATATATTATATATAATATAAATATATATATATAATATATATATTATATATGTATATATATATATATATATATATATATATAAATAATATATATATATTAATTATATATTATATATACATGTATATATATATATATATATATTATATATAAAATTATATATATTTTATATATATATATATATAAAAAGTATATAATATATATATAAAATATATATAATAGAGAGAGAGAGAGAGAGAGAGAGAGAGAGAGAGATAGACTGTAGCTGGTTTGTAGTAATTTCTAACTCAGGGTTACAGTTTATACTACAAAAAAAATTAAAAGTTCATTGCATTCAAACGAAGAATGAATAGGTCCACTAAAATACAATTAAACAGGTCAATAAACAGTAAATTATTACATACCATGGAGTCGTACTACCAAGGTTATAGCTATAAACAAAATGTACATTAATGATCGGTTTACTGCAGTTTTTTATCATTATTTTTTTTTTTGCCTTAAAGTCTAAGTTGCTACAAAGTCATATGTTTTTATGGGCAATTACCAATTCGACCAGTAGAACTGACAAAACTTGGGAGGAGTCGTGAGCCAACACTGGGCAAGAGTCAATGTATGTGACAGGTTAAATACAACCTGGCGAGTTCTTCACACTCTTCCCACAACACAACCTAAAATAAATTGGACTGCAGTTAGTATTTGTTATCCCAGTACAAAAACAAGGTATACTATGTGAAGAATTTTGTTCGTTGAACAGGCTAAATATTTGTGAATCGTATGGAGAATGTCATTTTTTATTAAATCCTCAGAATAACTACTTAATTTCAGTTTCAGATGTTTTTTTAATTAGTTTAAAATAATGATTTTAGCACTCGTTATTGTCAAAAATCTAAATAACCATTGTATTTAAAAGACCAAAATAATGCCTATGGCATTAGAGTTGAATGAATATGTATTGTTTATTTTCGCAATATAGAGGAAATAACTGTTTGATGAGAATAACATCTTAGGTACTTAAGTGATTATGGAATCTGACCTACCACATAAGTGTTCGTCACGCTGATAGTGACTATCAAGGTACCCACCATTTTACACAGTACTGTCGCTAATTTCAGGCACTCTCGAAACCAAATTACATGCGAAAGTAGAAAACCAAGCCAGAATATGGCAAGGTGCTCCCCTGTTTTTTTTTTATACATTCGGCTCATGGTAGATAGTGTGGAACACACTTGCTGACACACCCTGGCTCATTGTGAAACAGTGTGGAGCACACTGTTCATGACACACCCTGGATCATGGCGAACAATGTGGAACACAATGTCATGAAACCCCTTACATGTAGGCTCTACCGTAAATATTTTTCATATCATCGCCACTAGTCTTCTTGCAAAACAATTTAATTTCGTTTGGATATATTGCAAATAAATTTTGTAATTAGGCAAAAATCTGTATTATTTTCGGAAAAAAAAAAATAGAGTTAATTTTCTATAAAAATTGTGGGTAGTTTTGTAACAGAAACCTGCTTTGTTTATAGCTGTAATAAAACACTTTGGATATCAGTATAAAAAATCGAAAAGTCACACCCCGAGGCAAGAGATTTTCTCCAGCATCTGAAAGACTAGACACATTCGTTGTCGGTATTGCATATTATTTATAGTGTGACATTCAGTTAACTGGACTAGGATGCACACTGCTCACTACTTGGATTGGCTACCATAGTTTACAGACGGCAAATTTTCTTCACTGAAAATTCTTTGCTCGTAAACTGTTTTCATTTCTTCTCGAGTGACTGCTGTAATTAAACCCAGTTTCCCGCATTTCTGGCTCCTCTTAGAATATGGCTGTTTTTGCGACAGCACATATGTCGACTAGATAACTTTAAGCAATGCCAGAGACCAAGTTTCGTTGCATGGTATTATTCTGGGTGGTGTGGCTACTTGGGCTCAGGTTCGCCATGATAAATGATAAGCCGTTTTATCAATGCATTTGCACACAACAGAAGATGGTTAGCACAGTTAATTAGTCAAAATTATGCATCTATTTGAATATGATCTAAATATATATACGCATTATGATAAAAAAAAAGACTATATACAGTTTTATGAATGCATGGAAAAATCGAATGAAGACATTTTAAGAGAGAATGGGAGGCATCTGGTGTCTTGGACTTTGAAAGTGAGAGTAGTCCAGGCAACCAGCAGTCCAGCCGGCTGGCAAACTCACCCAGTAGGTCGCCTGCACAAAGTTCCCACCCACTTACATTTCTAAGGTCGGAACTCGGATAGCGTAACTCATAAAAGTGTTACGCAGTTGCTCTATCCGGCAATGCAAATAACAGTGCATCTTCCTTAATGCTGAGCCTTGATGATATAGTTACTGCTTAATCTTGGTGTGTCACTTATGGTTAATTATAGACGTGAGTTTATTAAGACTTGTGAAGGAGGTAAGAGGGCAGGGCTGGTCTGCTGACAGTCAGTCATTTCATTTTTTTTTTGTGATCAATGGTATATAGGACTCAGAAGAAAACGTAACTGTAGCTGAAAGTGCCCTCAATAAGTTTTCCTAAATAACATTATATAATGGTGAAACATTTTTCTGAATTCTTAGATAAGGAATACACTTATTAATAATTTTTATTCGAGCTCCATATTTTTTAAAATTTTCATGAAATTATTTTCTGAAGTAATACATAATTCTTAAAAGAGTATATCTCAGGAAGAATATCCCAGGAAGCATATCCCAGGAAGTATATCCCAGGCAGTATATCCCAGGAAGAGCAAATATCGTCATTTTAACTTAGTTTTGTATAATGGAAGTATAAATTTTAAGAATAACATTATTTTCATTATATACTGCAAATTCCAAAGGAAACAGAACCAGTGGCTTAGGTATCAACCTCCTCCTTCCCCCTCCCTCTCCTACACACTACTCAACATTGTTACCAAGTCCAACAAAGACAACTTTGAATTAAACGTCAAAATAACTCACAAAATTAGGAACTTTTTTTTAAACAGAAATGCAAAGAAATCATTGAAAGGCCCATTCCAGTGCAAGATTCATTTCAAACATGAGCAACATATGGAAGTGAAAAACTGAAAACAAAGGAACAAGGAAAAAATATAACAAGATGGAGGAAGTGAACCTAGAACAATACAGAATAGTGTACAGTAGTTGAATATATTAAAGAAGGGGGCATATAAAACGAAAATAATTTAGCAACTAACGTTAAAGACCATTTTCAAGAACAGTGCAATTACATAAACGTATAATTGAAATAAGATATAAAATGACAGGTATATATGCGAAAACTCAACATGAAATTCAAAGATTTATTCGTTGCCACAACTGGGCAGATACATCTGAAGGAAATGAACACATCATGAACAGTAGAAAGAGTTAAAAATCTCCCAAGGATTCTTAAGAGAAGACAGAGTTAATGCGCAGGCCACTAACAAACATCTTCAATATTACGGGAGAGAGGAGAGCTGCCAGAAAGCTCAAATACTGCAACTTCAGTACAGATATTTAAAAAAGTGCTGTGTTCCCATAATAATTCTATTCTTCGGTGCCCAGTGCATGAAATCTTTATCTCAATGGAAAGAAACTGTAAACGGTTCAAAAGTTTGCAGTTAGGTTAGTACCAGAACTGAGAGGAATGTTCTATGACAGGTTAAAGAAACTGAACCTGACGACCTTAGAGGTAGAGAACAAGGGGGACATGATTACCACATATAAAAATCTTAAAAGGGATTGACAGGGCTCGTACATGTAGAATGTTCAGACACGGATGGAAGCAGAAGGCACAAATGGGCCATAGGTATGACTCACGAAATCGTAAATAACACGATTGCAAACAAACTACGGTACGGGTGGGGTTAGAACCCACGGCAAGTGAGTGGTAAAACTCCAGGTCAGTAAGCTACTGGGCCAGCTGGCTACAATAAGATTCATCCAACTTGGTATACTTATGCATCTTAGAGAGGTTACCATGGGCCCATTCTAACCTCCCTATGGTGTATAAATATATCTAGTTGGATGATTCGTATTGTAGCCAGCTGGCCCAGTAGCTTACGCACTTGTCTGGAGTTTTACGAGTCACTTGCCATGAGTTCTAACCCCACCCGTACCGTGGATTTGAGCCATAGGTATGTAACGAAGTATTGCTTTAGTCTCAGGGTAGTTGAGAAATGGAATGACTTGGATGAGGAGGTGGTGGAGGGAAAACTCAATGTATAGCTTCAAGCACACATCGGTGAGTGTACACTTACACTAAAATTGCAAACCTCCCTAAAAGAGAAGGACCTCAGAATAAACATAGTTCCGAGCATTTCCCTTGAGGCACACATCAGCTGAATAACTACTGCAGTAATTACGAGACTCGCAAATTTAAGGGTATCTGTTAAGAGCATCAACAAGGAGGAATTCAGTTTTATACACGGCATATATCAGGTCCATCTTGGAGTATACAGCGTAAATATGAAACCCGCATGAAAAGAAGCTGGAAAAAGTGCAAAGTGTTTCCAGCGAAATTAGTCCCAGAGATGTGAGGCATGAACTGTGAGGAGAGGCTAGAGAAGCTGAACCTGACGACAACATGATTACAACATACAAAATACTCAGGGGAATTGAAAGGGTGGGGCAGAGAGAGTCTGGTTGATCGGCGAATCTCAGATAATTGAGGTGACAGTTGGAAATTAAAAATACAGATTAGTCACAGGGACGTTAGGAAATACTTTAGCCTTAGAGTGGTTAGGAAGTAAATCCTAGACAGCGAGGTGGTAGAGACAGAATCCTTACATGGCTTTAAAAATGTGTATGATAGGGCCACGCGCTGGGAGAGTGAAACCACTAGCGACCAGCAGAGAAGCGGCCAGAAGCTAGGACTCTACCCACAGTAAAAACATCCAGTGGTTTGCAACGAGATTGGTGCCGAAAATGTGGGTGAATGGACTGTGCGGAGAGACTTATGCAAATCAAACTAACAACACTAGAAGAGAGGAGGTCTAGGGGAGATATAAAAATGATATAAAAAATGCTAAGGAATTATAGAGTGGATAAGGTCAATATGCTTGAGATTCTTGGAAGCTATGTACATAGGCGGCAGCTAATGCGAAGATGAACCATGGAGAGTCTGAAATAACTTTACAGTCTTAAGGTAAGTGGAACACTAGATGTAAAGATGGCAAAGTCAAATACCATACACAGCTTCAAGTGTAGTAGAAATGAGTGGAAGTTGGCGTCACCTATGTTAGTGGAAGTTGGCGTCACCTATGATGTGAGTGGAAGTTGGCGTCACCTAAGAGTGAGTACAAATTGGCGTTACCTATGATGTGAGTGCAAGTTGGCGTTACCTATGATGTGAGTACAAGTTGGCGTTACCTATGATGTGAGTGCAAGTTGGCGTTACTATAATGTGAATGGAAGTTGGGGTTACCTATGATGTGAGTGCAAGTGGCGTTACCTAGATGTGAGTGCAAGTTGGCGTTACCTATAATGTGAATGGAAGTTGGCGTTACCTATTATGTGAATGGAAGTTGGCGTTACCTATGATGTGAATGGAAGTTGGCGTTAACCTATAATGTGAATGGAAGTTGGCGTTACCTATGATGTGAGTGGAAGTTGGCGTTACCTATAATGTGAATGGAAGTTTGGCGTTACCTATGATGTGAGTGCAAGTTGGCGTTACCTGTAATGTGAATGGAAGTGGCGTTACCTATGATGTGAGTGGAAGTTGGCGTTACCTATAATGTGAATGGAAGTTGGCGTTACCTATGATGTGAGTGGAAGTTGGCGTTACCTATAATGTGAATGGAAGTTGGCGTTACCTATATGTGAATGGAAGTTGGCTTTAAACCTATGATGTGAGGGGCAAGTTGGCGTTACCTATGATGTGAGTGCAAGTTGGCGTTACTTAATGATGTGAGTGGAAGTTGGCATTACCTATGATGTGAGTGCAAGTTGGCGTTACTATGATGTGAGTGCAAGTGGCGTTACCTATGAATGTGAGTGGCAAGTTGGCGTTACCTATGATGTGAGTGCAAGTTGGCGTTACCTATGATGTGAGTGCAAGTTGGCGTTACCTATGTGAGTGGAAGTTGGCGTTACCTATGATGTGAGTGCAAGTTGGCGTTACCTATGATGTGAGTGCAAGTTGGCGTTACCTATGATGTGAGTGCAAGTTGGCGTTACCTATGATGTGAGTGCAAGTTGGCGTTACCTATGATGTGAGTGCAAGTTGGCGTTACCTATGATGTGAGTGCAAGTTGGCGTTACCTATGATGTGAGTGCAAGTTGGCGTTACTTATGATGTGAGTGCAAGTTGGCATTAACCGGTTCATTACCTCCTTACCATTGCCTGGACAAGTTATAACAATGTTATCATCTGATTTTAAGTTATTAAGTATTTTAAATTTGTTAAACTCAAAGAAAGATAACAAAGATTAATAATGTTTTGTTTTTATTAAAAATAATATAATTCAATAATAATTTGGAGTGGCCTTCTCTTTTTGAAAATATTACTTTCCCTCAACCATAGTATATATAAGGAATTTAAAATCATAAATCTTTGTTACTTTTCTTTGACTAGAAAATTTAAAATGCTTCCTGGCTTGCAATCAGATAATACCATCATTATAACACCAACAAAGGTAAAGTGGTTATAGATGAGATAAATGCGAGTTTATTAGCAAAATTTAAAAGTTGTTATCAAATTGCACCAAGTTTTAAATTAATTTACTTCCCTTATTTGTTGAAATTAGAGGATAAATTAAGAGGAGTGTTCAGAAGTTTGAAAAATGTAGCCTTTTCAAACGAATCATATCTTAAACTTTTAGCCTCTGGATTTGTTCCAGTCCCAGTAAGTCCCATCTTATCAGCCATTTGTACTTTTAAATATTAATTATCTAATGTTTTGTTCCCTGCTGCAGCCTCTTGTAGTTATCTCATTTACTCTATAGATTTCTTTCTCTTTTGTGCGAGAAATTAAGAACGTAAACTTTGGATTTCCTGTTATCATGGCGAGTTTTCATATAGAATGTTTATTTAAAATCTACATTTATTAGAGGCAGAAAAATATTTGTGTATATTCTTTATCTGCTAATTCAGAACTAATAGAACGACTTAACAAGGAAATGACTTCTTTGATGAAACTGTCTGTTCGTGGCTGTATCTTCATAGTTAATGATAAGATTTATGAGGAAATTGACGGTATTGCAATAAGTTCTCTTCTTTGACCCACACTTGCCAATGCTGTTCTCCGTTTCCATGAAGCTTTGTGACTTAATAATTGTCCTTTTGAATTTAAAACCTGCATTTTATAGGACGTAGTGTTTATGACACTTTTCAATAATTAAAAAAAAAGCAGACAGTGTTTATGTTTAATCAGAATTCACAACTCAAAAATATTAAATATTAACTGCTGATTTTCAAAAGGAAAATACTATTACATCCTTGCCTATCTTAGTCACGAAATCGTAATGACACGATTGCAAACAAACCATACCACGGGTGGTATGGAATGTTACTGGTTTTGATACTTCTGTGTATCACAGTTTAGCGTTTACTGGTCTAGGCTTAAACTATTTATCTTATGTTCAAAACTAATCTAAATTCATCGGGGATTTTAATTTCTTCTAATGGTATTAACTTTGTTTAGGAACTAAACAGGATAACTAAATTTTAGAATAATGTTAGGCCCTTACATATTTTAAATTCAGTAATAAAGAAGTATAGTAGACAGAGATATTAAATAACTGTCGGTATTCTCATCAGTGTTTTTGAGAGCTTTACGTATTTGTAGTTCAGAGTTCATAGATGAAGAAATCTCCATAATTTATGAAATAGCTAACGATCTAAAATACCCAAGAAAACTTAGCTGATAAATCCTTTAAAATAGTTAGAAACTGGTTGATATACCTTCTCTGCTTAAGACTTTTAATATCAAAGTTGTATTTAAAAAATCTTGACATAGTTAAAAAACTTTTGATAAAAAATTCCCCCAAAATACTGACTGGTGTGTCTATAAGACTGGTAAAAGTCTTGAATTTAGTTAACACCAACATAAATTTTGCATTAGAAATGGACAAGATTCTAATGTTCTGTTTATTAAGTGAGAGATTTTAACCATCCAATTGATTTTAAAAAGGCTGAGAAAGTTGTATCAATCAAGTCCATGGTCGAAAGAAATATAACAGAATCATGTTTTTAAAAGTAGTTTTGAAAATAATATGAATATTTCTTTTGGTTTACATAAATTGGATTAATTTGTAATTAATAGAATTTGGGAAGAATTTAAGGTACATTACATAAAATATTGGATAGAAAATAAATTGTTGTTTCACGATCACTGACTACATACCAACATCATCATTAAAAGTCAGGTGTTGTTGAGGGTGGCAGCGAGGTGTAGTCTCGTCCTTACATGCTTCCCTGTTAACCTTTTATTTTTATAGTTCCTTGATAATGTGAGAAGCCACGAAAGCGCTTTGAATTTCGCTATTTTTCACAGTGTTTGTTCTGCATATTGTCATATCACCTGCTTACTGTGATCTTATTGCATAATATATATATATATATATATATATATAATATATATATATATATATATATATATATATATATATATATAATATATAATATATAATATAGGCAGGGTGGCCCGAAAAAGAAAACACTTTCACTCCATCACTGTCTTGCCAGAGGGTGCTTTACACTACAGTTATAAAACTGCAACATTAACACCCCTCCTTCAGAGGTAGACACTGTACTTTCCCATCTCCAGGACTCAAGTCCGGCCTGTCGGTTTCCCTGAATCCCTTCATAAATGTTACTTTGCTTACACTCCAACAGCACATCAAGTATTTAAAAACCATTTGTCTCCATTCATCCCTATCAAATACGCTCACGCACACTTGCTGGAAGTCCAAGCCCCTTGCACACAAAACCTCCTTTAATCTCTCCCAACCCTTCCCAGGCCGACCCCTACCCCGCCTTCCCTCCACTACAGATTATACGCTCTCGAAGTCATTCTGTTTTGTTCCATCTCTCTACATGTCCGAACCACTTCAACACCAGATTGACCTCCCCTCAGCCCTCTGGATAATAGTTTTGGTAATTCCCATACCTCCTATTCCGACTATGAATTCTCTGCATTATATTCACACCACAACACATTGCCCTCAGACAATGACATCTCCACTGCCTCCAGCCTTCTCCTCGTTTGCAACTTTCATTACCCATGCTTCACACCCTTACAAGAGTGTTGGTACAGCTATACTCTCATACATTCCCCTCTTTGCTATCCACGGACAAAGTTCTTTGACTCCACAGGGAATCCTCGTGCATCACTCATCTTCACCCCCATCAATTCTGCTGTGATTCACCTCATCCTTCATGAGACCCTACTGCTGAGCGTCACACAATCCTAAATATCTGAATACATTCACCTCTTTCATACTCTTCCCCCTCGCAATCTGTATCCAATCATTCATCACCTATTCTTTTGTTAACCTCATAACCTTTACTCTTTCCTATATTCTCTATTAAATTTTATTTACATACCCTACCAAATTCACCCAACAGCCTCTGCAACCTTCTCTTCAGAATCTCCAAAAGTCACAGTGTCATCAGCAAAGAGCAATTGTGAACAACTCCTACTTGTTTTGATTCTTTATCATTTAAAACGCCACACCTCTTTCCTAGACCCAAGCATGTCACTTCTCTTACAACCCCATCTATAAATAATATTGAACAACCATGGTGACAACACACATCCTTGTCTAAGGTCCTAACATTTACTGAAAATAATCTCCCTCACTGTCCTATCCTACTCAAACCTGAGCCTCACATCGTCGAGAAAACTCTCACTGCTTTCAGTAACCTACCTCCTATAACGTACTACCTGCAACATCTGGCCACATTTGCTGCCCCATCCACCCTGGTCATATGCCTTTATTCCAAATCCATAAAAGTATCCTTATCTAATAAACTGATCACTTATATTTTCACAGTAAAACACTTTGGTCTATACACCCCCTTTCCGCGTCCCTATTCCTAAAGCTCCCTTGTTCATCTTGCTAATCCTACTCTCCGACTTTAAATAATAACTCTCCATAACACTTTACCAGTATACTCAACAGACTTATTCCCCTATCATTTTTGCACTCTCTTTTAATCCCCTGGGGGGGGGCATGTTGGAGTCAAAGGAACTATGCATGCTCTCTGACAACCCTAGGTACCTACCCTCTTTCCACACTCGTATTAAATAATAGTCACCAACCACTTCAAAAACTAATCCCCTCCTGCTTTAACATTCTATCTTTAATCCCATCAATCCCAGCTGCCTTACCCCCTTTCATTCTACCCACTGCCTCACGAACATCCCCTCCCCACACTCATCAACTGGCTCTTCTTCCACTCTCCCTACAAGATGTTATTATTTCCTCCTTGCCCTATAAACGAAATCACAGCTTCGCTATCTTCATCAACATTTACAATTCCACAAAATATTCCCTCCCATCTTCCCGATACCTCTAACCTCAATAATAAATATATATATATATATAGATATATATATAAATATAATATATATATATATATATTATATATATTCGTGCCGAAAAAGGCAGAACGTTGCCCATCTTGGCTAAATTAAAGCAACGCCTCACCACTTGCCATATAGGGCAAGTGAAATTTGTGTATGCAATAATTCGCCAAAATCATTCTGAACCTAACGAAAAAAATATTTTAATTTGGTTTGTTTAGTATAAATTATTGTAAACAAATTCTAAATGTATTTAGTTGGGTTAGGCTAAATAAAATTGCTCTTGTTATATTAAGTTAGGTAAGCTTTCTAATATTCTTTTTGGTACAAAATTAAAAATTTTTAACATTAACATTAATGAAATAAAGTACATATTTAACGTATAATGAGAAATTTTAAGAAAGGACTTAATTTTAAAATGAGTTCTTGCTAATTGACGCTGTTTTACATATAACGGCACGACATATATATATATATTATATATATAAAGTATATATATATATATATATATATATATTTATATATATATATATGAGTGTTTATAGTGTGTGTATGTTGGTTGTTGTGTGTGTTGTGTCGTGCCGAATAAGTAAAACTTGCGATCACATCTAGTGCCTGTAAATAGCACGCTTCATCTTCCTTATATATATAGTCAAACGGAAATTTGTGTATGCAATAAATTATCAAAAATCATCTTGAACCACGAGGAAACATATTCCATATGTGGTTTGTTTATTATCAAATTATTGTAAACGTATCTAAAATATATTTAGTTGGATTAGGCAAAATAAATTGCGCTTGTTATAATAAGTTAGTAATTTTCTAAGATTCTTTTTGTGCAAAATTATATTTTTTTACATTAACAGTTAAAGAAAAAATAATATCTATAAACCGTGTAAGAGAAAATTAGAAAGGACTTAATTTAAATCAGTTCTTACTAAATTGACCAGTTTTTACCTATTAACGCACGACATAGTATAATATATATATATATATAATATTATAGTATATATATATATAAATATATATATATATATAAACTATATAATATATATATGCTCGTGCCGAATAGCAGAACTTCGATCTTGGCTTAAAATAGCAACGCTCATCTTGCCATATAGGACAAGTGAAAATTTGTGTATGCAATAATTTCGTCAAAATCATTCTGAACCTAACGAAAAAAATATAGTTACACTGTGTTATGTTTAGTATTAAATTATCGTAAACAAATCTAAAATATAATTAGTTGGGTAAGGCCTAAAATAAATTGTTCTTGTTATAATAAGGTTAGGTAAGATATCTAAGTTCCTTTTGTGCAAAATTATAAATTTTTTACATCAACAATAATGAAAAAAATAAATCTTACAACGTATAATAGAAAATTTAGAAAGGACTTAATTTTAAATGAGTTCTGCTAATGACCAGTTTTACATATTCGGCACGACAAATATATATATATATATATATATATATATATATATATATATATAATATATATATATATATATATATATATATATATATATATACTATATATATATATATATACACACACACACACACACAAATGTTACCATATATGCGTTTCTCGTACTTACGCTTTCATCACACTTTACACATATAATTTTATGTAATGAAATAGACAAATTTTAGTATCTGCTTACTTTATTCTGGATAAAAGATTCTTGAAGAACACATGCACACATAACCTAGAGTTACTCCTGTAGGTTATTTCGTGATCAACGCCCCCCTGCGCGCCGGTCCATTACCATGGCCATCCCGATGGATCAGGGCTTGCTCAACTAGCTGTTACTGCTGGCCGCAGCGCAGTCCTACGTACGAGCCACAGCCCGGCTGATAGATGTTCCGGACTGACTTTACGTTAAATCTGTCCAACTCCTCTCTTTGAAGGCAGCCAGGGGTTTATTGGCAGATTGCCCTAATGCTGAGGATGCTGTTGAACAGTCTTGGACCCCGACACCCTAGGGTGTTTTCCCTTAGGTGTACCAATGGCGGCTCCTGACTTTTAATTTGTGGGCATTTGCCATCGCTTGCCCAGTCTTTTACTTTCGTAGGGAGAGATTTCTTTCTCTGGGTGCTTGATTTGGGACGCATTCCTTCCAGGATTTTCCAAGTGTAGATTATGACTATATCTCTCTCGCTGCGTTCCAACGAGTACAATCAAGTGCTTCCGAAGCATTCCCAGTAGTTTAATGGTGCTTTGACCGAACTTATACGTGCCATAAAGGAGCTCTGTACAACTCTCTAGATCTGCGATTTCACCTGCTTTTGAATGAGATGTTAATGTAACAGCATTATTCGCAGCCTAAGAGAACAAGTGATTTTGAAAAGATCATCATTGCTGGCATCTCTCTTTTTGAACTTCTCATTATCCCTCCTATCATTTTCTTTGCACGTGCGATCGTTGTACTGTTGTATCCTTGATAAGTGAGATCCTCAGAAATTACTACTCCAGGTCCCCCTTACGCAATATTTTTCCGCTCTGTTGTATAGGGCCAGAGTGTCTTTGCATAGCAATTGATTAAATGTTTATTATATATTTTTTTTTGCCGCTCAACCCCGCTACTCTCCTGGTAGTCTTTGCTTGATCATCTGGTGTTTGAGTTTCACGTAACTTTTTCTAACCGAACATTTTGCAAGTAATCTCAACGCGACAGAGAGCAACAAGAACAGCAGTCAAACACAACTCATGGCCAAATATACACTCATGATTGCAATAAAGACAAGTTTAGATGAAAAAGGTACATTTGCAATAGTTGGGTATCATACTGTAATGAAGATGCTGAAATGATGCAGCATGTTCCGTATACATCACACTTTTGAAAAAATACTTGGGGGGGGAGTCCCACACAACCACATTGTGTTTTTTTATTTCGCACTAATTAATATAGTATTCCCAACCAGTCCACTAGATATTATTAAGGCCAAAGTAACTTCTTGAGTTGTTGACCAACAATGACACAACACAAAAACCATCTCGTTCACCTTTTACCGTCCTGGCAATATTGTTGTTAACACAGTGTTATAAACACCATACAAGTTATTGTCTTGTCAGTGTTATTAAACACAGAGTGTATTATATTTGCATTATTAATAAGGAGTTTACTGTATGGCAGTGTAATAACACATAAGTAACTTGTGTCTGATTGTGTTGTTAAAAAAGGAGTTACTATCTGCAGTGTTAATAATGTAGAGTAACTGTATTTTCGTGTTATTAACACAGAGGTACTACTGGAATGTTATTAACACAGAAATAACTGTATGACAGTGTTAGTGTTACACAGGATTACTGTCTTAGCCTTATTGTCTATTATTATTAAATCAAAAAGAAGGACGCTAAGCCACAAGGGCAATACAGCGCCTTATTGTCTGAACACTTGACGAATCTCGACAAATATTCTCGCTCGTTAGGCTTCTTCAATGGTACAATCTACGCTATTTTCTAATAATAAAAAGTTCTTCTTTTTAACTATTCCAGCTATTGCCTTTCCGGGTATAGTTTGTCCTGCGTTTATTACGGGTTAATCTTTGTTCTCGGCTAAAACCTGCGGCTTGTGATGTGCTGATGGTTCTTACCTAGTTAGCCAAGAGTGCCTCCCATCGCCCAGTGCTGCCGAAGTTGGGGGTGGTCATGTACGGGCGTGGGGTCCAGGTGCAGCTGATCTCCGTCTGATCGCCTCACGACACTGGGCACACCGTCGGTCACCATCACTAGTAAAGTCATCCAACAACCCAGCTCGACTCCTCACAGCCCATGGCTAAGTTGTGGGTTGGGTTTCTCAGCACTTGACCTATTAACTTAGGGTTATTTCTCAACACTTATGACTAGTTGTCACCGCGTCACTGGCTCTTACTTATCGATGCCAACTTTATTAAATCGTAATCAAGTTAAATAACAGAATCAAAACTAATCGAAAACTGATTAAATAAATATAACCTCTCATTATCATCACTGATAAAATTCCTTGAACATCGAAATTCGTTGCATATGTTTTATCTTTTTTTTAGCACATATCCTTTCGCTTTCACAAGCCACTCGTGGCAAGTGCTAGGCGAGCAGCTGCAGCAGCCTCACCACCTCCTCCTCTGATGCTCCTAAGGACAAATGCCATCATCGCTTAATCTTTGGAACCCAAGTCAGGATTGCTGCGATACCCTCCTAAAGAAAAACGGTTGGGGGAGTGAGAGGAAAGGATTTGCCTTGTTGAAGGGATACCAAATTTGTCGTCAGGTTTAGTTTATTATATTAAGCACACACCCTATACCCAACCTGTAGGGCGTATGCAAAAAGATTTAAGGAACATAATGTGTCCAGTGGACTGACAATGGGCATATGCCATAATTTTAAAGTTATAATCTGATTACTTTATTTTTATCTGACTAAAAATATGTGCTCTATTATTATATTATATAATGTAGGCTGAGTAGGAGCAGTTTTCACCTAGCCTCTTTGCCAGTTGTTACGCCAGGAGGCTACGGATTCGAGGACTCATTTACATAGGGAAGGATTTATAGCCGTTCCTTTCTGTTAAGATCAAGAGAGAGAACACTTTGAATTAGAAGGGGCATTTAAAAGTTGTTCTTCGCCATTTAAATGATATGCTATGTAATCATTCTTTCGAAGTGCCACTTATTACCATTTCCATATAAGCAACATCAAGTTAATAAAACAAAGTTGATTAGAGCCATAGAACTGGTCAATGTTCATTTTTATTGAAACGCTAATTTATATTTTATATAAAATCTTGAACAGAAATGTAAATTACTAACAGGGCGAGATCTTTCCAAATTTCACATCCCAACATGCAAGACAACGTTTTCTGTGAAACTTACCTGAATTGGTTAACTTCATTCCCTCTGTTTCCTTAACTTGTAACAACATAAATATCCGAAGACAATATTGGTGTCCTAGGAAATATTACGTCTGATTAATTTTATTTTGTTAGTAAATGAACACAGGATGGCAACTAATGTTATATTTTTAATTGTGGAAACGTTTCGCTCTTCCAGGAGCTTTGTCAATTCGTTACGTAACTGCTTAGGTAACTATTAATCCAATAAACGAGTATAAGAAAAGTGGCAGGATCAGCTGCAATAGGGAGTAGAAGACTCAAGTCGTATAGTATATAGATAAATAATGATAGTAGTAGTAAATTAATAACAATAATAAATAAGTAGTACAGCTGTTGGTGAGATGGGTTTGATGTATGCCGGACAGGGCCTTCTCAAACCCAACCCATCTTACCACATTTGTACTGACTAATTAGCTAACCACTCTCCCAGCGTACCGCCATACTCCTGCCACTTGTATATATAACTAAGTTTTAGTTACTTCGTATCATCCACTAATCATTCCCTAGAACCTCCTGAGTCACCGGGGCGCAGGGGCCGAGTGCCGGGAGTAGCACAAAGCGGAGCAGATCTTATGACTTTTGAGGGCACTTACGCTCAACTAGCGAGAAACACCGCCCTGACTCTTGCACCAGCACCTCTGGTTACTCCCTCGAGCTCTGCGTGAGTGGGGAAGTTGATTGTAGATGACTACACTCGTGTACACACCAGACCCAAGACAAACCACTTGAAAGGAGACGTACTGTGGTTTCCAGCTACAGGGCGTCTGCGACGATTGTATCTAACAGCTACAACTCACTTGTGATGAAGAAGATTCACTGTTCCCCCTTCATAGTCTGTAAACAGTACTCCACCTGACCTGACCACCATACCACTGTCATATGCTGCCCTTGATACAGTCTGTAAACGGTACTCACCTGACAGTGAAGATTCACTGTTCCTGTGCCCAGGGTTGTAAAGGTACAATCACTTGTAAGTTTCGACCACTGGGGATCCTACGGGAGCCAGTTACAGTTCGTCCATCCTGGTAGAGAACCCGTACCATGTACTCCGTTCTTGGCAAATATTTATGTATTTATTAGGACTAAAAGAAGTCACTTCGTCGCGAAGCGTTTCCTTCCTTAACTGTATATGACTTTTTTCCACAAGTACAGAGAAGAATGGTGGAAGATGAGGACGCTTGAGGAAAATCAGCCCTTCAGTACGTGTAAGTTAAACGTGGCTTATATGGCCAGTAGGTGTGTCTGCAGTGCCTCCTTTTATCCTCTTATATTTCCATGGAATAATAGAAAACAATATTTAATCACAATTCATTATTTTTAACTCGGGACTACCTATAAAGCAATGGCCTACTTCGTGTGGGACATCTGTTGAATGACACTGACTCGGTTTAGCTCATCATCTATTAGAACATCTCTCGGTTCCTCCTCGGCCTTCATCTGTTGACTCGAGTCCCACTCTTCGTAGGTCCTTTGTCGAGAGCAGCCAAGTCTTCCACGTGCCTCTGAAAAACTCACCCTCCTCCATACCCTCGCCCACATACCAGCTCGAAATTTGTCCTTATTTAGTGTCGGGGGGGAAAGCAAAGCTGGCAAAAAAATGACAAAACTATTACACAAGCTCGATCACTACTTGAGCGAAGGCACAGTCAGTGACCTCCACTCCAGAGCAATAGATATGTAGTGCCAAGCAAAAAAAGTCCTCCTACATACCATCAATACGACAACATTTACTTTTGCAAATAAAAGGGTCTAAAGCCATCAATAAACACAAAATTCATTTCATCAGTGGGACTGTTTCACAGAGTCAAATCAATGTTGCAGATATCACAGACCCACATAAAAGATCGCTTTGACAACGACACATGGATCCAGGTTATAACTTATTCAGATGCGATGAAATAAACAGACACAATATGGTAATTGTCCTGTATATCACAGTAAGTTAGTTTTTTAATATCTTATTATGCACCCCAATACCCATGCTGTGGGCCGGTAGTCAAAAGATTACAAAGGTACATAATGGACCATGGACTGACCCAAGTATAATAGCTGAACTATTACAAAGGTAATGAACTCCGGTAGATCAGGTCACAATCATGGCAAGTTACAAAGGTAGTTGAATCAGCCTCAATCCTATACAATGGTTACAGTCATGAAACAAATTTACAAAGTAAGATCCACTTATACGTCCACACCTGGTCACAATTGTAATGAGTTCTAATAACACATAATAAGTGTGTCATACAACCACACGAGCGCGCGCCGCGCACTAGACATATGCACACCAAGCGTACAAATATAATGCATACACACAAGCACGCACACGCCACACACGCACACACGCACACACACACACACACACACACACACACACACACACACACAACACACACACACACCACACACACACACACACACACACACACACAGTACACCCACACACACAGAGTCGCTCATTTGCTCGAATTACTAAAACACCTCAAATGATGTAGTTTGAAGTTTTGTCAGTAAAGACTGAAAACCAAAACCTTGCCATTGTGGGTTGTAACAAACCTCGCTGATGCAACATCCCACAATTCTAGGGAACAGCTTTGAAACTGGACCACTTTCTGGAAAATCATCCAACACCTGCCCCCAACTTAAGACACCTAAAATGAAGAATGTAGCAAAAAACGTTATAGCAGAGTAAACCCCAGGAGGCAGCTCAGATGAAAATTCACACGACAGGAGCTATTAAATATCTGCAACAAATTCATCTTAATCCACGAAATATTTGAGCAACATGACTGGTAAAAATACACATAACCTACATCTTCACTAATAATAATGATCTGATACGAAATATACAGTATCAAAGAATACACATCAGATCGTAAAATAATGAAGTACAGAGATGTATGCGCAGAGCTCCTGACGCAACATAAATTAGATCAGTTATGAGGGTCACATTCACCAAATTCAACTTCAGTAACAAAAGCACACACTGGGATGCAAATCAGTGCCCATGTCCTAAATAAAAAAAGCTGGAAAATATCTTACACAACACGGATCCGAACCCTTCCTAGAAAGAAAATAACTTGTGGCACTTGAGGTAATTTTAAGTCACATTCCATAAAGATAAAAAAGAAGAGATGTAAACTGAGAGAGAGAGATTCCGTATATAGTGTGAAGGCTGCTGAAAATGGCCAATATATCTGAAATCGAAAGAGGCACTAGTCTGAAAAATAGCAAAATCGAAAGGGAGGCACTGGAGTTTTACCGGAGCTTACCTGGAGAGAGTTCGGGGGGTCAAACGCCCCCGCGGCCCGGTCTGTGATCCATGCCTCTCTGGTGGATCAGCGCCTGAATCAACCAGGCTGTTGCTGCGGGCTGCACGCAAAAACCAACGTACGAAGCCACAGCCCGGGCGATCAGAACGACTTTAGGGCTTGTCCAGTGCCTACTTAAGACTGCCCAGGGGTCTGTGGTAATCCCCCTTATGTGTGCTTGGAAGGCATTGAACAGTCTCGGGCCCCTGTCACTTATTGTATGTCTTCTTAACGTGCTATGACACCCTGCTTCATTGGGGGGAATGTGATCGTCTGCCAAGTCTTTTGCTTTTCGTATGAGTATTTTCGTGTGCAAGTTCGGGTACCAGTCCCTCTAGTGATGTTCCATAGGTGTATATAATCATGTATCCTCTCTCCCCTCCTGCGTTCCCAGGGAATAACAGGTTTAGAAACCGTCAAGCGCACCCCATAAATGAGGTGTTTTATCTCCGTTATGGCGCGCCGTGAAAGTTCTCTTGTACTTTTTTCAAGTCCGCAATTTCACATGCCTTGGAAAGGTTCTGTTAGAGTGCAGCAATATTCCAGCTAGATAGAACAAGGTGTACCTAAGAGTGTCACATGGGCCTTTGGCTCCCTAGTTTGAAGGTTCTCATTATCCATCCTGTCTAATTTCTAGCAGATGCGATTGATACAATGTTTATTGTCCTTGAAGGTGAGATCCTCCGACTTAATCACTCCAGGTCGTTTGACTTTGGTGTTTCGCTCTATTTTGGGGCCAGAATTTGTTTGTACTCTGATGAAATTTAATTTCCTCATGTTTACCATATCTGAGTAATTGAAATTGTCTCATCGTTGAACTTCATATTGTTTTCTGCAACCCACTGAAAGATTGGTTGATGTCCCGCCTGGAGCCCTTGCAGTGTTCCGCAATGGAAAGGACACTGTCATGCAGATTCGGTGTCAATCTGCAATGGAAGACACGGTTGGCGTCTGACATCCTTGTCTATGTCGGATATGAGGATGAGGAACAAGATGGAGCTAGGACTGTGCCCTTGTGGAACAAGAGCTTTTCACCGTAGCTGCCTCGGACTTTACTCTGTTGACGACTACTGATACTCTCTGGTTCTGTTAGTGAGGTAAATTAAGAATCCATCGACCGACTTTTCCTGATTTCCTTTAGCGCGCATTTTGTGCGCTATTACGCATGGACACACTTGTCGAAGGCTTTTTGCGAGTCTGTATATATTACATCTGGCATTCTTTTTTGTCTTCTAGTGCATTTAGGACCTTGTCGTATTGATCCAGTAGTTGAGACAGACATGAGCGAACCTGTTCTAGAAACCATGTTGCCCTGTGTGTAACTGATGGGTTTCTAGATGTGGTGATCTTGCTTCTTAGGACCCTTCAAAGATTTTTATGATATGGGGAAGTTAGGCTATTGGTCGTAGTTATTTGCTGTTGCTTTACTGCCCCCTTGTGTGGAGTGGGGCTATGTCCTGTTGTTTTTAGTAACTGAGGGACGAACCCCCCGTGTCCATGCTCCCTCTCCCATAGGATGGAAAAGGCTCGTGATAGGGGCTTCTTGCCGATCCTTGATGAACACAGAGTTCCATGAGTCTGGCCCTGGGGCAGAGTGCATGGCATGTCATTTATCGCCCTGTTCGAAGTCATTTGGCGTCAGGATTAACATCGATAGGCTTGATGTTTAATCAGATTTTTGGCTCTCTCATAAAAAATTCATTTTGATCTTCGACTCTCAGTCTGGTTAGGCGGCTGCTAAAAACTGAGTCATATTGGGACTGAGTAGCTCTCTCATTTGCCTTGTTGTCATCTGTGTAGGACCCATCTTGTTTAAGTAGGGGCCCAATACCTGTACAGTTGTTGCTCGATTTTGATTTGGCATAGGAGAAGAAATACTTTGGGTTTCTTCGATTTCATTATGGCAATTTAGTTCTTCCCGCGATTCCCTGACTCCTTTAAAGGATTCTTTTTAGCTTAAGTTCGATGCTTTGCTATATTCTCTGACCAGTGTCTCCCTGCGCATTTCAGATATATTCCTCTTTTAGCCGCTCTGTTATTTTTTCCGTCGCCTGTAAAGGGAGCGCCTTCTCTTTCTATTTTTACACTACTCCTGCCTTTTTTTCTTAGAGAATAAGCCTTGTGCCATACATCGATTGCCACCGGGTTAATTCTGTTCTAGGCATAAGTTTGGGGGTCTGTTGTTGCTTAGTATATCTTCCCAGCTTATATCGGTTAGGACTTGGTTTACTTGGTCCCACTTTATGTTTTTGTTATTGAAGTTGAATTTGGTGAATGCTCCCTCGTGACTAGTCTCATTTTGTCGTCTGGGGCTCCACGCATACATGTCTGAACCTCAATTATGTTGTGATCTGAGTATATTGTTTTTGATATGGTGACATTTCTTATCAGATCATCATGTTAGTGAAGATGAGGTCTAGTGTATTCTCCAGTCTAGTAGACTCTATTATTGCTGGTTTAAATTGAATTTTGTGCAGAGATTTAAAAGCTCGTGTGAGTGTGAGTTTTCATCAGAGCTGCCTCCTGGTGTTATTACTGCAACAATATTATTTGCTATATTCCTCATTTTAGGTGCCTTAAGTTGAAATCCCCCAGGAGCAAGATGTTGGGTGCAGGAGCTGGAAGATTTTCCAGACAGTGGTCAATTTTTAACAGCTGTTCCTGGAATTGCTGGGATGTTGCATCCGGAGGCTTGTAGACTACCACAATGACTAGGTTTTGGTTCTCGACCTTTACTGCTAAAACTTCCACTACGTCATTTGAGGCATTAAGCAGTTCTGTGCAAACAAGTGACTCTGCAATGTACAGGCCAACCCCCCCCTTTTGCCTGTTCACTCTGTCACATCTGTATAGTGTTGTAACCTGGGATCCATATTTCGTTGTCCAAGTGATCCTTTATGTGGGTCTCAGTGAAAGCCGCGAACATTGCCTTTGCCTCTGCAAGCAGTCCACGGATGAAAGGTATTTTGTTGTTGTTGCTGGGTTTAGACCCTGTATATTTGCAAAGAAGATGTTATCGGGCGTGGGATTTTTTGGGACTGGGGGGTTTTTTTCCGCATTATTCTGATCTTGTTGGTTTGGAGTGGAGGC
>NW_026495219.1:0-19807 GCF_026875155.1 Cherax quadricarinatus | reverse complement strand
CTGCCCTCTTCCCCCGTCTAAAAGGGGGTGGGGGGAATTTTTAATAAGGAGGCGACCCTGTTTGTTTTGGAGAAGCGAGGGAGGAGGGGGAGGGAGGGTGTTTGCATGTGGATGGGGTGGTGGATGGGGTAAAGCCGTGTGTCTTTTGTGAGTGTGTATGCGCCGGCAGAAAATAACATAAAGGAAAAGAATGATTTTGTGTGGGGAGGTTCTTATGTTTTTCTTAAGTGCACTGCCAGAGGTAGCAATTGTTGGTGGGGATTGGAAAGTGTAATCGGGTGGCTGATGTGGACCCCAAAAGGGGCTGGATATATGTCTGTGGCTCTTAGGGATTTATTAAGGGATGTTAGGTTACGTGATCCCTTCGGGGGAGCGGTTGGGAAAACTGAATATACGTTTGTTAGGAGTGGATATGCTGTGAGACTAGATAGAGTGTACCTTTCTCAGGGAGTGGATGTGAAATCTTTCAGTACTGTGGAGGCTACAATGTCAGATCATAGGGCAGTGGTTGTGGAGGTTGGGTGGGGGACGCTCGGGGGACATATATAGAAGTTATTGGAAATTAAATATAAGTGTATTAGGTGATGAGGAGGGGTTGGGGGGGTTTTTCAGTCCTATGGAGGGAGCTTAGTGTGGAAGAACAGGGAGTGGATGACATTGTGACATGGTGGGATAGTGTTGCAAAGGAAAGGATTAGAAAGTTTTATGTGAGAGAGGGAAAACGTATTAAATAATTTAAAATATGACTGGCTAACTATTTAGAGGATAGGTTAATTAAGAGGTTGCTATGGGCGGGGGGGGGTAGGTGGGAGACGGTTTGGACGGTCTCCCAGTAGAATTTTTTTACAACATTTGGACGTTAATAAGGGGATTTATGGTTAGGTTATTTAATCGTATGAAGGAGAAGGGTACGTTGGGGAGATGCAGGTAACAGCAGTTGTAGTGTTGGTCCCGAAGGTCAAGGGGCAGCCCACCCTTCGGGAGTACCGAGCCATATCACTGCTGTGTGCAGACTATAAGGTGTTCACAAAAATTTTAGGTAATGGGTTCAAATGGGGTTGTGGGAAGGGTTCGTGTCAAAATCTCAGTTTGGGTTGCCGGGAAGGTCGAATGATTGAAGGAAGGGATACTGAGAAGTTTTGTGGTAGCTAAGGGTGGGGGTGAAGGGGCGGCTTTGTTGGCTCTAGATTGGCAGGGGGCATATGATAGAGTGGAAAGGGAGCTTTGCAGGTTATACTTAGGAGACAGGTTTTGGGGAGGAAATAGTCGAGTGGGTAAATACGCTATACAAGGGGGCGAAAAAAGAGGATACAGATTAATGGGTGTATGGGGAGGGATATTGCAATGGGTTTGAGGCCTTAGACAGGGTGCCCCATGTCCCAAATATTGTTTGCGGTTTCCAGACCCCTTTAGAAAGGTAGACCGCAGCTTATGTACGGCCCTGTGAGGAAGTGTGGGGGGTGGGAGGGCCTGGCCGGGTTTAATTGGATACCTTGACGACACCAATGTGCTCATTCGTGAAGGGATGCCAATGGTGTGTTGGAAGAGGTTGTGCAATTATTTGGAAGTGCCACGGGTATGCAGGTAAATAGTGCCGAGGTCAATGTGAATGGGGTTGGGTTCTTGGGTGGGGGGTGTGGGGGGAGAAAGTAATGTTGTTAAAGAATGGGCGATGTCTTTAAAGATTTATGGTATTTTTTATAAGAATGACATGGTTGCGGCGCGGGAGGAAAAACTCGGATAGGTTATTTGGGAAAAGGATGTGGGGTGTCTAGGTGTTCTGAGACCCCAGCACCTAACTCTTATACAGTGAGTTTATAGTCGTAAACATTTTATTGTATAGTAAAATTTGGCATGTTGCAGCTGTGTTCCCAATTACAGGGACAGCGATTGCGGGAATTCTAAGACTGGTGTACAAATTTTGTGGGGTTCACGTTGTGATTGGTTACGGAGGGAAGTTGTAATGTTACCTGTAAGTCAGGGTGGGTTGGGGTTGATGGATTTGAGAAAGGAGGGCTAAATGTGTGTTTATTAAATGGGAAGTGTTGCATGAGGGTTGAATCGCGGGGAGTTGGGAATGAAAACGAAGGCTGGGTGTGTGGTATCGAGGAATGGAGTTGAGGGAATGCGAAATTTGTTTTGAGGGCTGTGATGTTGGTTTAAGGAACTGAGAAGGTTCGTATAAGGGTTTTGTGTAGGTTACTTGTAGGTAGGTGCATTAGCCCAGTTGAGGGTTTGTTCCCCATGTATGCATGGAAGAGTATTTGGTTTAGATTTAGTAAATGAAGTTTAAACCTCGGGCGTGTGAGGGTGATGTTTCGTTTTTCCCGCTGGGATCCTGCCGTCTAGTGAGTACTACGAAACAGACAGGTTGTGGAGGGTGGGGGTGTGGCACTGGGGGGGGGATGAGACTGCGTTCCTCCAGGGTTAAGTGGGTTTGGGGTCAGAGGGGGGGGGGCCGTTGGGTGTGGGGTTCTGCGTGTTTTAAGTTAATAGGGGTGGGTTAGACGAGGGTGCATAAAGCTTTAGATTACTCAGGGAGATTATATATATTATGTCGGGGGTGATGAGGGGAGGGGATAGTGAGGAGAGAAAAAAGGTTCTTGCTTAACGTTTAGGGTACGTGTGCGAAACAAGATTTGAGGATTTTAGATTTTGCCCCAAAGGGGCTTGTTTTTGTGCCCCCCTTTTCCTCCTGTGGACGGTACGCGAGAGCATATGGATACACAAAAGGCCTAGGAACAGGCCCCAAAGGGTTAACGGAATAATATGGATTTATATCACATATTATAGTTCATTTTTTGTTACAAGAAAATTTTAGGAAATTTGTTTTAGTAATTGGGTATCTTTTTTTCATTAAAAGATATTTTGACATGTCAATAGGTTTTTTAAATTGTCTTCTCTGTATTCCTCAATGAGGGACAATTAAAAATGTTTTAAAGAGAGTGCCATATGCCTGTCACTTATTTACTTTAGTTTGATCATCATCTTGTGTCCCCCAAATGCCAGAAGCCTTGTAACCAACCCTAACCCTGGCCCTACAACATCAGTCAGTTTTCACATTGCAATTTGCCCCATAAAATACTTATCAGTTCTGTTATCATGGGGGTTTAGACATCAGGCTTCAACGCATTCCTTATAACAATTTTTTTTCATTATTTTTCTCTCCTAATATTATTCTAATGCTAGACACAGTTATCCCAAAGTTATATTTCATTCTCCTTCTGGATACTCTTCTTGGCTAACTATCAACTTTATCATAAAGGAAAAAATCCAAGTGTGAGGGGGTTCCATGCAATGTACTTTAATTCCCTTTTGTCCCTAATTTTGAGTATTTACCTGGCTCCCCATGGAGGGTTTTTTGGGTCTTTTAGAGCCAAGGCCTTCAATGATGGACATAGAATCAGTAAAATTGTTTGAAAAAAGAGTCAGCCGTGTCATGGGGTTAGCTTTAGCGCCTTAGGATTGCAAAAAATTCGTTTGCGTTTTAACGCCCTTTTTAATTCTTTGCCTAACCAAAAAATTTTATTATCTTTTTAAACTAGGGGGTGGCAACAAGAGCAGATGCAGCCCTGAGAAGACTCCTGTTTAAACCATCAGTGTTTAACTTGTGAAACTTTTTTATCCCGGGAGGTGAGAAATTTCTTCTTGGCGTTGCTCTAACAAAAATTTAAAAGGGGGTTACTAGCAATGAGCTTCTTGGGGGGACTTGAGGTATGTGATATTAAATGAACCTCTTCCATGGGGGGGGAAAATCCCTTTTGTTGCTCAGTGATCAGTTCAGCGGGTTATAAAATTAATGAAATTTGCACTTTTCAAACCCATTTGATCTTGTGTATTACCTCTAGACACTTGGTAAGATTCACTGTGAAGTGTTTTTTCGTTTCTAAACATTTAATCCCGAGTACGTGTTAATTTCAACAATCCTACATAACTAAAAAACCCAAAGCCCCTTTCCTCTTTTAAGAACTTTTGTAGATTGGGACACCCAAAGAATAATCCTGAGAGTTTCTTTTTTATTAACTCCAAGGTCGGAGAGAAACTTTCCTAGCTAATTCAAATGGGGCAGCAAAATCAATTAAGGACCTAACTAAGCTAGTACATCTTCTCCGATTCTCAATTTGCCCCTATTGGGATTTACCCAGAACAGTTTTGGAGTTTTGCCTGTTTTAAATTTCTTGTTTAGTTGGGGGTTAGGGATTTGTTAAATGGGTCATCACCCCAAGATATCTGTAAGTTTTAACTAGCTAATGATTTCACCCTGCAATAGATGGGTGGGGGATGTCGTTTGTTGTTAATATTTTAGTTTTGGGGAAATATTATGAGGCCTAGTCGATTAAAAATTCCCTTGAACTTCATTAAAAATGGTATTCATCTTTTTATCCCCTGTTGATGGATATGATATCATCAGCTTGCTTTAGCTATATTTTTTTGGGTGGGGCGGTAGAGCATTTAGGAGAGCTTTAATAGAATATTAAATAGCATGGGACTAAGAACTCCCCCGCGGTGTACCTAAAGACTTTTCTTTAGAATCACTTCTGAACCTTTGGGGAAAGGACAGAGGATCTCTATTTGACAGGTACCCTTTTTATCCAAGAGAAAGCTACCCCCAATATTCTTTTTGGGCTAGTTCATGTATAAATTTTTCTGTTCGCATATCAAATGCAGATTTTGATCAAAAAAAAGTGGTAAACAGTGAGGTTGTGCAGTGAAAAGGTGGAATCTTTCTGCACATTTTTACCTTTCATGAACCATGAGGTGGGGGGAAAGTTGATCTCTGTTCTGTAGTACAGTCTTTTAAAAGCATAATTCTTTAAAAAGGGTTTTTACAAAGACAACTATTTAAAGGAATCGGTAATGTACGGGCTTTTTGGGCTGGGGATAGGCACAATGAACATTGGTCCAGGAATAGGAAAACGCCCTCAAGTAACTGGATTTACGTGCCAACAAAGGGTTATCAGGCACTTTTCCTTGGGTTTTCTGAAAAATATCATGGTTTAATCCCCCCCAGGAGCAGTTGTCGACCTTTGGGTTTAAATGCATTTTTTCTAATCATACTCGGAAAAGGGCAATCACCTCATCAATTTTTGGCTCTTAAAATTAATCAGTTTCAACATTCTTCAGAAGTCTCTCAAAAATTTTTTTTCAATATGAGATGGAAGGCTTTCAGTGTTTGTTTTGGACCAGTCATTTTGAGGTCATTTGTTTTTAAAGGGGAAAAGGGATGAGAAAAACATTGCCCGTCTTTTTCCGGTTATTTTTTTTATACCTTTCCAACCCAAAACTAAAAGGGGTGGACCATTTAATCCCCTAACAAATTTTCCCTTCCTGTTCCCTAAGTTCTTTTTCTATCCCTTGCATTTGTTATGCACTTGGAACGTTTGAGCGGGTCTGGGGTTCTACTTTCACGGTATGCTTTACCAATCCCTACTGCATGTGTTAATTGCGAGTGGGGTCATTTGTTTTACTTTGGTTTTTTATTTTATTTATAGTGGAGGTCTTTGTTTCTATTCTCCCCTTTTGATCTGTGAGAACACTTCAATAGTGGAATTAAATCTCATTAAAATTTTTGTGTCCCAATGGGTCGTAATTTTTTACCATTGATCCAAGTGGTTAATAAAGTTTTTTCTGTGTTCTGGTTTTGAAAATACGTTTCCTCCTTTGTATTTAGCCCCTTTTGATTGCTGGAGATTGACAAGATTGACAGTTTTAGTTTTTGGGAAGTGATCAGTAGAAGATATCAACTTTTGACGAGCCCTTGCATCGTATATAGTATTAAATCCAAAGACACAGACTAGTATGCCACCTATAGTGAGTAGGCTCAGTATGCCACTTTCGAAATTATCATGCCATTTAGCAATTCACGTTTAGTTCCATTGGTTTTTGTTATAGCCCCCCAATATTTTATGTCGGGCTTAAAATCTGAAGAATGATGGAGGTTACTTTGATGCGATTGGTAAAGCCAGGTCGAAAACTGGTTCGGGGGGCATGGAAAAAAAATTTTTATGGAAAAATCGCCTGCATTACTTTGCACCATGATACTGCATGTTAACTCGACTCTCGGGGAAAAGGAGTGAATGTGGCAAGCTTTTTTTCTGACTACATCCACAACAAAAGGGTTGGTTACCTTGGGTTTTATAAGCTGCATACCAGGCAAGTTTGGTGGAGGTCTCCATTTTTCAATTCATTCCTGCAAACAGTACAAAATATTTTTGGGTTGCATAATTGATGTAAGTCGGCAACCGTTTCCCTGGGAAGCAATTTTCCCATAAAAAAGATTTGTAAGTACCCTTTGTAGTGAGTTTTTACAATCTTTGCTATAAAAGGTAAAAACTTTTGCTTTGACTCAGTGTGCAGTATTAAGAGCAAATAGCATAGTTTGTACTCTTTATCTTAGGCCCTTTATTTTTAGCATTTTTCGGCTTTTTGGCCCCAGTAAAAAGGAAATTTTTTTGAAGGCAAGAGTTAGGGGGCTTCTTTTCACAAATTGGGAAGTGAACGGAGATTGCTGCACTTTTGAAATCATACCATGCTAAAGGCACACCTGTTTTCATTATTTTTAAACTTGTCGGGATCTGTTCAGATGCTAAATTTTTTTGGAATTTGTTATAATAGGGGAAGGTCAGGCGAATAAAATCCCTTCCGGAGGAGGCATTCTGGGTTGTGCTTCCTTTAACCCCATCCCCTTTAAACAGGCCCATGGTTACATTAGTGTTCTCTGATTCATCTTCTTTGCAGGTGGGTCCTGTGCATCTATATTCCAATTTTCGGGGGGTTCTGTGGTGTCCGTTCTGAGTTGTATTGGTGTTTGGGGAAATGAAAAATCACCCCCATTTATTAGGTGTAGCCATAGGTATCTGAGGGGCCCAGACCATTTTCCATAGGTAGCAGGGATGGCTAGCCCCTCCACAGCTGGGGTGGGGTGATGGCATTCTGGAATCACCAGAATTGTTTGGCAGGGGGTGGGGTTCTGCACACTTTGCGGGGTTTTTCAGCTCAGATTGGCCCTGTGTAGACTGGGGCCCCATCCCAGTTACCTTAAAGGTGTTATCAGGTTTCCCCGAAGGCTGTTGGGTTCGATGCGTCCTTGTGGGGAAAAAGTAACCCCAAATTTCTTTTTCAGTTAATAACCCCTTAAATTTTTGGCTGTCAGGGCCTACGTGATTCTCTATGGAATGTTTCCAGCCCCCCACCCCACCCAAAAATGTAGTATTCCACAGTCTACTCAACATGGCCATAGTGCTGGCATTTTTAAACCTAGTTTGGGGTAGGTACACTTCGATGTTTAGGAAACGTAAACCCCGCCCGATATTCGGGGGGGGGCACAGGACCCACCCAAAGGCAATAATTTGGGTTTTCCTTTAAGTCTTTAGGTTGATGATATCTACTTTGAGTCAGATGGGGGTGGGTCCAGCAGAGAGGGTACCAAAGATTATGAAAGACCCATTTTTTTAATGGGGAGTGTTGATGGAGGTCGGGCAGCTTAAATCCCCAAAAGGTGTACTAAATAGATCATTTACAGCTTTCATCTGTTCCACAAAAACAAAGTTGTGTGGTTTTTCCTAAATTGGATCCCTTTAGTTAGGATATTTTTACAGCTTCCCTTGCCCTGCCACCTTGAGGCAGCGGGGGGGGTTTTCAGGGAAGTTTAGCTTAACACATTCTTCCCCTTTTTGAAAGACTTTTTGCAGCCTCGTGCCCAAGGACGTTTATATCACATTGTGTAGAGTCAAGTGAGTCTGATACGTCGACGTTAGTCTTTCCCATTTTTCTTTTTGTTTATTTTTAAAGGGGTTTGGGAAACTATATTTATTCCATCACCTGCAGAAATGGTTCCCCTATGACAGTTTCCATGTTTGCCGTGATTTCGGTGTAAAGACTAACACAAGAATTCCTGCTTTCATTCCCTTATGCTTTTCAAGGCAAATATTCACTACAAAAACAGAAGTCCAAAAAGACACAAGAAAAATGCTCAAATTCAATGAACCTTTCCAACCATACTCAAACCAGACCACCACCATCAATCGACCAACCCCCACCAAAAAAAACACTCAGAGACCTTTGTAGTGTGGTAATAATATGGAAATATAATGATATAATGGATGGGACAGGCGAGGTCTTACCCTTTTCCCCAAAATTTCAAAAATGAAAAAAGAGAGAGAAGGAGAGAGAGAGAGGAGAGGGGAGAGAGAGAGAGAGAGAGAGAGGAGAGAGGGGGAGAGAGAGGAGAGGAGAGAGAGAGAGGAGAGAAAGGAGAGAGAAAAATAGGTAACATTGAGCATAAAATTTGAATTCTGACATACATCACTTAAAAAAGGTTCAAAAAGTAACTTCCATTTAGATAATCGGCTACTGCCACCTAAAAGTACCTCACTGAAAAAATAATAAGCAGACATCACAATGAACGCGAAGCAACCCTTACCCCCAAACCCTAGATTGTAAACGTATTTCTAAAAAAAAAAAAAAAAAAAAAAAAAAAAAAAAAAAAAAAAAAGGGAATGTTTCAATGACAATGAGTTTAAAACACTTGGTACTCTTGGTCCATCCCCGGGTAACCACACGTTACTATTTAAAATGATGCAAGATAAGTGTGCAGTGTAGATAGATAACCTACCAAACAATTCCCCTTACAACGCGTTTTTATGTATGACAATGTTACCAGTACACCAAGTGTACACTTTATCACTTGAATTAAAATTTTGTTTAGTAAATATAGGTGAGAGTGGTACACCGTGGTCGTAAAAAAACACACTCAACTTCTCAAAGTCACACACTAGGCCAGTTCTGGGGTTACCCGCTTTTAATGTGTTTATTATGTGTCAGTGCGTTCCCGCAGTCATTAATTGGGTTCAGAAAATTAAAACCAACCAGTTTATCAAATAGTCTAAAACAATTTACACAATGTATAACTAGAAGATAAAGTTGCAAATTGTTATATTCAATTTTAACTAGGGGGCCAGACCCCTAGATGAGAGACAAGGAACATAGATGTTAACAGGGTGACCTTGCTTAACACAGTTTAAAGGTAACCGATTAATCAAGTAAAAGATTCTGAAACTGAAATTGCAGGTAAGCTTGTTCACAGCAAAAAAACAAAGCATAAGTTAACATCAACCCCAGATGAACCTGCAATTTGAAAAATTTCTGGGAATTTAGCAGTAAAGTTTCATCTGAACGAGAAAAGTATTTGAAAACACAGCAATACCTAGGGCAAGCAATTAATTATTTAAACCCTATTTAATAGTTTTGTTTCATGAGCGAGCATGTATTTCACTGATTTTCAATGTAAGGAGGACTACACTGAAGACACTTTAGCCTTTTAAAATCTTAATACAGCTTACAAATGACAATTAACTGTTTGGGGGAAAAAAGCACTTTAAAACTTCTAGCACAGGGATGACGAGAATGTTCACTGTGTACAAAACCAATCACCAAAAAGCTTTTCTATGTTTATAATGAACCTCTGCATGTCCCACTCAAAATGTCACCTGCAATGTCGTCAAATTTATCTAAGCCACTACAAAACACTGGTATGCCAGCAGCACTGCAGAAGTATACATAGAAATGCGGGGCCCCAGGGCAGCTTTTAAATGCAGGTGCCCCTTGCTTGTTTGGGTAGTTTTTGTGCTTTCCCCAAACTTGTTGCTGTGCTCGCCAAGCCCGGCCAACCACCCCGACACCTCTTGCGCAGGCAGGCAGGCACACAGGAGACACCGCAAATGAGCGGAGTGCGGCACAGAGGGCACCCTCAAAACACCCATGTGGTCTGGCAAAAAAAAAAAAAAAAAGCCTCAACCCCCAAAACAAAAAGAGGCGAATGGCTGAGTTTCCAATCGAGGAAGGAGAATGGACAAAAGGGGTATTTACCTCGCAGACACAGCAATATGGGGGTAGTGGGCCCGCAGGTCCCCGTGCAATTTTCAAGGTATTCCCGGGCCCCCGTCGCTCGAGAGTTACCACCCTGTACGCTTGTTAAAACCCCCAAACCCCCAGACTTAACACATCTAGCCACGTGTCTTGGAATGACACAAATTTTCACTAATAAGAACTAGTTTCAAACAGAAAAGGGACGGCGGAAAAAATGTAGAACGTTCACAAGCTTCGGGGTTTAAACAGATGTACCTTGGCCTTCCTGGGTGGCTTGGAGCGCTGTTTGGCTGGATCGCCTTAAACTCGCCCCTTATCCCCTATGTAATAATGGGGACAAGTTAAGGGATCCCGGGAATGGAAAGTCGAGGAAAGGGCTTCCCTCACTAGACACCGCGTTGGGTGTAGTGGCATGCGGGTCTTAGAGGCATTTTCAAAAGGGCCCCCAGGCCAGACATTCCCACCAATTTTTAAAGCCTACGTAGGGGACTGATGGTAGCAAAGTCCAAGTCGCGTAATCCCCATGCAAATAGTTAAACAAATCTCAGCCTTGCGGAACTCACATATTCGATACCAGCGGGGCAGCAAAATAACCCCTACACTGCAGTCGTTGATAAGGGCGAAAGGCTGAGTTTAAAAAGGGGGACTGTTGTAGAAAAGGGGAACAGCAGGGGTAACTGGCATGACATTCGCCTTATTCACATAGTCAATATGGGGGAAAGTCTCAGGCAGATGATGCAGTGCCTCGCTCAAGGTCACAGGCTGAGGGAGACTTTTCCAAAGTTACCCACACGCAATTTTTGTACAGATTGTTACTCACTCCAACTTTCAAAAATTCTAGCAACCCGTCTTGGGGGGAAAGACGAAATTTTTAGTGTTGGCCCCCTGGGTTACCAAATCCGTAGGCTGCACACTCGTGTTATTCCCCAGGTTGGTTAAAGCGATGGTTGTGAGCATTTTTAAGGACGAGTAGCAGTGGACTAGCAAAATTGCTTACATGTATGTTTTTGAGGCGAAAAGGCTGAGGGCAAAAGAAAAGGCAGAGGGGGAAACAAGGGCCTGTGAGGGCCTTTGCAAAAAGGAAGACTATTTCCAGTGTTTCACTAGGAATATCCTTAGTCACATCTCGCACATAAGAGTTCTCACAACACTGAAGCTGTCTTCCAACAGTAGGAGTTTTAATGATGACTTATCAGTAGGGAGAAATGGGTAGGCCTGCGAATTAGTAGGTCCAGATCCCCAGCACACGTCTACTCCCCTCAACCACTCAGCCGAGACTGTTTACTACATGTAAACTACACAATAACCAAATTCATTAGCTGCCTGACTGCGGTGGAGTGCGGTTGTGCACAGCACCCCTCTGCTGTTTGTCAGGAGAGCTCTCATAGCAACAATATGGCGCTGAGTATCCGATGTAGGATGAACACTGTCGGCGTTGAGCTGCTTCGTGGGGCGATTTCCCCCTCTACGGCGCAGGTGTTACTTCCGGCAATCATCCGGGAAACGTACGGAGTGCAGGATGATGAGGTGTATGGTGTGGCCCTGAATGGGGCCTATCGTCTATTCGTCAAGTTAAATTCGACGGCTGTGTGTACAAGTCGTTGGTGACGAAATTTGAGCATGTGAGTATTGATGTAACTCCAGCTGTCAAAGTGCGACTCATAGACGTCTCTCGCCACTATACGTGGGTGAAGTTGCGAAATGTCCCTTCGAGGCTGACGAGGAGGACTTACGGAAGGTGTTTGCAGCTTATGGTACCGTGCATCTGGCAACCCAAGGCAAGTGGGCGGCAGGTGCGTACATGGGACGTCCGGAGGGTACATTCTCCCTCAAAATGACACTGAGGCACCCGATCCCGTCATACGTCGTGATGCCGGAGTTTAGGACCCAGATTCTAGTGGCGTATGCTGGGCAGCGACGGACATGCAGGTTGTGTGGGGAGTATGACCATATGGCAGCAACGTGTGGGAGGCAGTGGAGGGCGCCGGCGCAAACAGGTGGAGCACCAGTTACAGGGTGGATGTCGTGGAGGAGTATTCCAAAGGAAACCGAGGAGATGGCCGTCTGTGGAGTGACATTGTGGAAGAGTCTCTTGTGGTGCATGATGGGCGAGGCACGAGTTGTGTGGAGCCAAAAATGGCCACTTTGCCGGTGACGGGGAGGAAGTGCTAATTCAGCAGGAGGTGCAAGAGTTGGAGGAGGAGCTCGACGAGGTATTGAAAAATTTACCTTCTTCGGGCGAGGATAATGGCTTGGTCCGTGAAATGGTGCCTGAGTTGAAAGGAGAGTTGAGGCGGGACAGGCACGAGAAGGAAGGAGGACAACTGCAGGCACAGAGAGGAGTCACCGAGCTCTGTGCGACAGGTCACAGTAGAGGTTGATATTCACTGTGAGGAATCTTCGGAAGACAGTATGGTGGTAGAGAGTGTCACGAGGAAGAGGGCGGCTGCGTCAGACTCAGATGATGTCCTGACACCCGCGCAGAGGTCTGGGAGGAAGGATGTATATTTTCGTGACAGCCAGGATAAGAGGCATCGAAAAGGGGGGGGGTGGATGGTGACAAACCACATGTTGACCCTGGGGCAAGAGGCCCTGGAAGGAGAGAGGAGAAAGGATTGGAAGCTTTAGAAAGGCCTTAAATGCAGGGACTGTGAATGTGAATGGACTGTGTACTGGTATGAAGAGGGAATGCTTTCGTATGCTCTTACGTCGATACAGAGTGGACGTAGTCTTTCTACAGGAGCATAATTTCAGGGAGGGTAAAGTGCTCGAGGTGGAAGGGTATACGGTGTTGACTTTTGCCATCGGCACGTTTAAAAGGTGGTGTGGGTTTATTGATAAAGGAGGCGAGCCCGTTTGTGTTGCAAAGACGTGAAGGGGGGGGGGGGAGGGTGTTGCGTGGGGATTGGGTGGTGGATGGGGCAGAGGGTAACCTTGTAATTGTGTATGCACCAGCTGAAAATGATATGAAAGTAAAGAGGGATTTTTGTGTGTGATGATCTAGTTTTTGCTTTCCGTGGTTTACCTGAGGTGGCCATCGTAGGTGGGGACTGGAATTGTGTGATCAGGAGAGCGGATGTGGAACCCGAGGGGGGGGGGCATTTTGTTGACAGCATTACGCAATCTATTGGTGGACGTTCAGTTGGGGGATGTGGTAGGTGGGGGAGCGTGGGAGGGGGGAAAGCATATTTTGTGAGGCGAGGTACGCGGCTAGGTTAGACAGGTTGTATATATTCTCAAAAGGTATTGTCAAAGTCTGTCCGTACTATTGACCTAGCTTTTTCAGATCATAGGGCGGTTGTCGCAGAAGTAGAGTGGGTTCTCTAGCTTGTATCTCTAGGGGATATTGGAAATTAAATACGAGTCTTTTGGGAAGATGAGGGGGGGTTTGGGGGGGTTTTTTCGGGAGCTGTGGGAGAGATTAACTGAGGAGGTACAAGGTGGGGGAAGGACGTGGTGACGGGGTTTGGGATGGTGTGGCGAAGGACCGGATTCGGCATTATTATGGCGGGAGGGGAAAAGGATTAATTTTTTAAAATTTTTTGGGGTTGATTAATTATTTGGAGGACAGGTTGCGAGGTTGTTTTTGTAAAGGGGACAGTAGGGGGTTTGTCTATCCGATGGACAACATTATGATACTTAAAGAGGGGTTTTCGGGAAATTCGGGACGGGGGGGGTTTTCCAAGCGGTGAGAGTAATGGGCAGGGGTGGAGGAGGTGTTATGGGGAGATAGGCCGTCTTCGTGTGTGTTGCGCAGAAAAAAAACAACGTCAGCAGGCAACAGCTATTCCATGTTTGGAGGTTCTTGAGTCGGTGGGGGGGTTTTATAGGGCGGGTCAGGTAACCCACACTATGGATGGGATGGGGTTGTTTGCGGATACGTGGTACGAAAAGTATTGGCGGGAGGAAGGGGTAGGATTAGGAGATTAAGAGAGGGTGGTGGAAGTGTGCCATGTAGGTTAGGACACAGTGACAGGGAAGCTTTGGGGGGGGAAAATAACTGAGGGGGGAAATAATGGAGACTTTGAGTGCCATGCGAAAGGGCAAAGCACGGGAACGATGGACTGCCGGCGGAGTTTTAATCAACGGGCTTTGGGAGTTAATAAAAGGTTTTTTGGTGGGGTTTACTGAACTTGGATGAAGGTAAGGGGAAGGTTGGTTGGAAGACAGGCAACAGCTGTAGGTTGTTTTGGAACCGAAGGGTAAGGAACAGCGTTCGCTCAGGGACTATAGAAACATATCATTGTTATGCGCGGATTAAGTTATATGAAAAATTTTAGGAAATAGGTCAGTTTTTGTGAGGGAGGGTTGTATCGGAAACCCAGTTTGGTTGCCAGGTAGGTCTATGGGGGTGGGACATGGTCTTTTAAGGGATTTCGTGGAAGAAAAAGGGGGGGAAGGGGGGGGGTTGGTTGCACTAGACTGGCAAGGAGCTTATGATAGGTGGAGCGGGAGGGCGTTGAGAGCTATCCTTAGGAAACAGGGCTATGGGGAGGAAATAGTGGGATGGGTAGAGGCGTTATATAGAGGGGCAATGGTGAGAGTACAGAAATTTAAAGGAAGATTAGGGGGGAGGATTGTAATGGGCAGAGGTTTTTAGACAGGGGTGTCCTATGTCACAGCTTTTTATTTGCATGCATACAGGACCCCTTTTATAGAATGGTGGAGCGCCATATGGGCGTTAGTGAAGGGGTTGGGGGGGTACTGGGGGGGGTTTGGCCTGTTCTCATAGGGTATGTAGATGATACCACTGTATTGGTTAGAGAGGGGGTGTCCATAAAAGCCTTAGATGGAGTGGTCGACACGTTTGCATGTGCAACTGGTATGAGGGTAAATTCGGAGAAGTCCATGGTTTTTGGGGTTAGGAACTTCGGGGAGCGGGTGAGTGGGGTAGTGCAGTCCCTAAAGAAGCGGGTGATGTCATTAAAAATTGGTGGTTTTAATCTATGCAGATGATCTTGAGGTTGCAGTGTTAATAATTCGGTCAGGTTGGTAGAAAGGATACTGGGTCGATTGGGAAACATTGCGGCCTTATCATTTGACCCCTTTTGCAGCGTGCCATTGTAAAATTAACGTTTTTGTATAGCAAGGTTTGGCATGGTGGCTCGTGTTCCCTTTAAACCGGGACCGGCAATTGCAACTATACTTAGAGGGGTTTTTTAAATTTTTGTGGGGTTCAGGTTGTGATTGGCTTAGAAGGGATGTAGTAAAGTTACCTGTGCGTCAGGGGGGGTTGGGTTTAATGAACTTAAAGAGGAGGGTCAAATGTTCTTTATTAAAAGGGAGGTGATGAGGGAGGGTGTGAGTGGGGGGGGGTTGGTTTAGGTACACAATAAATTGAAACGCATGTTTTCTGGACGAGTTGAGGAGTGTGAAACTATTTTTGAGGGCAGCGGTGATGGTTAGGGATCTGGGTAAGGTAAAAATAAGTAGGCTGTGTAGGATGTCGGCGGAAAAGGGTTGTGGCTCCCGGTGGAGGGGATTTTTCCCCATGTATGACTGGGGATGTATATGGAGAAGGTTTGGTAGGTTAAGGTTACAACCCCCTGGACGTGAGGTGATGTATCGGTTTTTGCATGGGATTTTACCATCGGGAGTGGTCTTACGAGCTAGACGGTGGGTTTAGGGGGGGGTATGTGGAATATGTGGCGGGGAGGATTCTGCATTCCATGTAGTGTATTTTTGTGGGGGGTTGGGGGAGCGTCAGGGGTTGGTTGAGCAGGTGTTGCATAAGATAAGTGGTCAATACTTCTCTGTTCTGCGGGCATTGAGTCTTGATGTGGGGGGTATGGATGAAAGTATTATTAGGGCTGTGGGGTACATTATGGTAGATTATGTCTACATTATGTGGGGAAAGAGGGGGAAAAGGGGTAAGTGAGGTGAAGAGGAGGGTATTGGCTGTTACGTTTTATAAAACGTTGTGCCGTAATGGGGAACTTTATGGGGGGAGGTGGGAAACGGGATTTCTCTGAGGGATATAGAGACCTTACATTAGAGGTTTTATTTTTAAATTTTTAAATTAGGTGGGGGGCAGGGTAGGGATGGTATTTAAAGTGTTATGTTAATGGCCTGTCAGGGGTGGAAACGGGGTCGCCTCCTGGTATGTAGCGGGTGAATGTGTATGAACTTGGGCGTTTGATGTGTATTCATGGTTTGTGGCGAGTATACTCAATATATGTGTTTGATTTTGCAGTTGGACATTGTTCTTGTATGTTATTCATATGCTGTTTTTAGATTTATTGTAGAGGTGTCAGTGTGTTGGATCTTTGTTTATTAATATATTCTGTGTTTGATGAACATATTGTTTTACCTTATTCTCAATACAGTACGTTAAATTGTATTTAACGTATACGGTGTCCTACTTTATAATTTACAAAGTGACAATATATGCATATTATGGTGTGTTTTGTTAATCATATACCAATGCAATTGGAATTAGTCGTTTATTGGTTATCATAGGTGTAGGGGTTTTCATGTATGGGTGAGGAGGGTTTATTTGTGTTATCTCAAGTTCATGTTTGTGTGGTTGTTGTTAATGATTTATTCTGTGTAAGACCTGTTTTTTGTCTTTATCTATTTCTTGTATTGTATTGTTCTAAATAAAATATAAAAAAAAAAAAATAACCAAATTCTGTAAACTCAGCATTGTAATCCTCTTAGAGAATAAACTTTGAGTTTGAATTTGAATTATTATTATTATTATTATTATTATTATTATTATTATTTCGTCAATATATATTGTGGGAATTTTATATGGTTACCTGTATGAACTTCGTTCTTACATTCATATAAATAATCTCATTGGGAGGTGACAACCATATAATGTTTACAGTAGTTACCCCCGTGTAGTTATGTGAGAAAACTTAAGACACTCCAGGTCGCTGCAAGCGGTCCCCTTAAGATAAGATTTCGTTCGGATTTTTAATCCCCGGAGGGTTATCCTCCCAGGATAACCCAAGAAAGTCAGTGCGTCATCGAGGACTGTCTAACTTATTTCCATTGGGGTCCTTAATCTTGTCCCCCAGGATGCGACCCACACCAGTCGACTAACACTCAGGTACCTATTTGCTGCTAGGTGAACAGGACAACAGGTGTAAGGAAACGTGTCGAAATGTTGCCACCCGCCGGGAATCGAACCCGGGCCCTCCGTGTGTGAAGCGGGAGCTTTAGCCACCAGGCCACCGGGCCACCCTTCGACCTCACACATTCAATTCTCTATAAGGATTACAATGCTGAGTTTACAGAAATTTGGTTATTGTGTGGTTTACATGTAGTAAAATAGTGATTACAGAGTGTACCACTAGAACGCTTAGCATGGCTAGGCATTTCGGGCAGACTTAGTTTTATTCTTATTGTAAAATATTACAATATTACATCTTAAAGACACCTATCCTATACCAGTATTATAGATTAAGGTTGGATAACACCATCAGGAATGGCGTTACAAATTAGTTGTGGACTGTATAAAAACACAAGAAAGAAGGAACACTTCGATCGACACCATGCCTAACCCTTCTAGGGTAGGGTAGGTGCCTGAGCCCGAGCCTTTAGCTCATAAGACTGTCTTCCATTTGCCCCTTGGGGCGGGGATGGCAGACCAGAGAGGCCTAGCTTGTGGCTAGGCCTGGGGACAGTTGGTCCCAAAGATGAGGAGGTACTTGTGCCTCCTCCCATGGGAGACTTAGGTCTCAGACACTCCCTAAAGAGGGAGCCAAGGCCGGGCCACCACTTGGAAAAAGGCCCGGGCCGGGAGAATACCGGCGAATCTTTAATAATAATAATAAAAATAAAGGAACACTTCAACAGGCCTACTGACCCATGCAGAGCAGGTCCATGCCCCCCCCCGATTAGCCCAATGACCCACGCAGCCTGGTCACCTCCGCTCAAGGAAAGAGCACAGCACCAGACCCAGCAGCACAAGCTAGTCAGGACCAACTCACACCCACCCACAATTGTATGAACAATTATAGCAACGGTGCCAGAATTCATTTTGTGTGTAACAAATGCACTTTGGCACAGTTACCATTTAGCAATGATGACATTGATTTACTTAATTTTAATACAAATGACCAATTGCCATATACTGATGATTATAATTGTTTTATGAAAACATGCCTTCACTTTATTCATGTCAACGCAAGATCACTTCTTCCTAAATTGCCAGAGATTAAGATTCTAGCTAACAAAATTAGGGCGGCAGTTATAACATCTCTGAATCCTGGTTGGATGATACGGTGACTGACGACGAGGTCAAAATAGAAGGTTACAATATAAACCACTTAGATAGGAACAGAAATGGTGGTGGAGTATGTGCCTACATTAGAAATGACTTAGCTTACAACTAAACCCATCTTAGTAGGAACTAGTTACACGCCCTCCCACCCAGGACCAGTTCTTAGAAGACTTTTCCAGAGTATTGTCCGGACTTGAAAACAATTGCGAGACAATAATACTGGGCGACTCAATATCTGTTTTCAGCAGCAAAATAACTGGCTATGCAAAAGGTATAAGCAAATTCTAAGTTTAAATAGTTACACTCAAATAATTTATACACCAACCCGGATCACGCAGTTCTCAGCCACCCTAATTGACCACATACTTTGTAACTGCACTGAGAACTTAGTCAGTCAGGCGTCATTACCACAGTCTTAGTGATCATTTCATCATTTACTGCAACAGGAAAATCACTAGGGATAGGATTAGGCCTACACAGGACATTTTGCTGCCTGACCACAGTAGAGTGCGGTTGTGCTCTGCACCCCTCTGCTGTTTTCAGGCGAGCTACCTTGTACCAACATGGCGCTGAGTGTGAGGAGGCGCGTAAATACCATTGGTATTGAGCTGCTTCGTGGGGCGATTTCACCCTCTTCAGCGCAGGTATTACTCCCAACAATCATTAGGAGACCTATGGAATCCAGGACGATGAGGTGTATGGTGTAGCCCTGAATGGGGCTTAAAGAATCTTCGTCAAACTGAATTCCACGTCCGTGTACGAGTCATTGGTGACGAGATTCCAAGACGTGAGTCTTGACGCTACTCCAGCTGTGAAGGTGCTTTGATCGACGTATCTCGCCACTTTACGTGGGTTAAGATTCGTAATGTCCCATTTGAGGCAGATGAGGCTGACATCAGGAATGTTTTTGAGGCATATGGGACCGTACATCTGGCACAACAAGGCAAGTGGACGGCAGGTGCTTACATGGGCCGTCTGGAGGGAACCTTTTCCCTGAAGATGACTCTGAGACATCCCATACCGTCTTACGTCGTGTTGGAGGACTTCAGGACGCAAGCTATGGTATCGTATGCCAGACAGAGACGTACGTGCAGAATATGTGGGGCGTACGACCATATGGAGGTAGCGTGTGTGAAGCTGAGGAGGGCGCCTGCACAAACTGGAGAAGCACCAGTTACCAGCGTGATAGCTGTTGTTGAGAGCCCCACGCGAAAGCAAGGGCTTGGGCGCTTGTGGAGTGAAGAGGTGGAGGATTCCAAAGAGGAGAATGGCGTATGTGAGGTAAGCTGTGACATAAAAGGATCTGTTACTAAGCAAGGGAAAAGTACAGAAGTGCAAGTGCAGGAGGAGGTGCAGGCTCTAGAGGAAGAGCTTCAGGAAGTGTTAAGACATTGACGCCGCTGCAGAGGATGTTGTTCCTGAGCTGGTGAGAGGCACGGCGTTGCCTGTAGAGGAATGTAATGATAAAAACCATAGCAGGGTTGACGGGCCAACTAGTAAGCGTGAGTTGTCGCCGTGTGCTGTGGAACGAGGCGTGGTGGAGGTTGAGGTGCATCGTGAGGGAACCTCATTAGATAACATGGATGTGGAGGGCATCACGAGGAAGAGAGCGGCGGCGTCAGACTCAGATGATGTCCTGACGCCGGCGCAGAGGTCCCGGGGGGAAGGAAGAGCACTGTAGGTATACGATAAGAGGGGTCGAAAAAA
>NW_026495218.1:52500-64212 GCF_026875155.1 Cherax quadricarinatus | reverse complement strand
GGGGGGGAGAGAGGGGGGGGTAGGGAGAGGGGTGGGGGGGGGTAGGGGAGAAGGGGGGGTTTTTAAAAGAGAGAGGGGGTGGTGGGGGGAGTGGGGGGGTTGAGATAGGGTGGTAGGGGGGGAGAGATGGGGGGGTGGTGGGAGAGGTGGGGGTTGGGGAAGATGGAGGTGGTGTAGAAAAGATGGGGGGGAGGGGAGGAGGGGGGGAGGGGGGATGGGGGGGTAGAGAGAGATGGGGGGGGAGGGAGGAGTGGGGGTTGGGGGAGATGGGGGGGGGGGGAGGAGATGGGGGGGGGTGGGGGAGAGATGGGGGGGGGGTTGGGGGAGGGTGGGTGGTAGGGAGAGTTGGGTTTGGTAGGGGGAGAGATGGGGGGAGGAAGAGAGATGGGGAGGTGGGGGGGGGGGGGGGGGTTGGGGAAAAGACATGGGGTGGTTGATGGGTGGTGGAAAAGAGATGGGGTGGTAGGGAGGGTGGGGAGGTGGGGGGAGGGGGAGATGGGGGGGTAGGGGAGAGAAGGGGGGGTTTGGGAATAGATGGGGGGTGGTGGGAGTTGGGGGGGGGTGTGGGGGGAGGGGGGTGGTGGGGGGGGGGGGGGTGGGAGGGAGGGGGGGGGTGGGGGGGGGGGGGGGGTGGGGGGGGGGGGGTTTGGGGTGTGGGGTGGAGGGAGATAAGGGGTGAGGAGGGGGGGGGGTGGTGGGGGGGGGGGGTGGGGGAGTGGGGGGTGGGAAAGGAGTGCGGGGTGGGAGAGAGAGGGGGGGGGGGTGGGTTGAGGGGGGGGGGGGGGGGGGAGGATGGGGGGGTGGGGGCGGGGGGGGTATGGAGGTGGGGTGGGGGGAAGGGTGGTAGGGGGTGGGGTTTTGGGGGGGTGGGGTGGGAGGGAGAGAGTGGGGGGGGGGGGAGGGACGGGGGGTGGGGAGAGATGGGGTGGTAGGGAGTAGTGGGTTTGGTGGGGTGATGGGTGGTAGGGAGGAGATGGGGTGGTTGGGAAAGGAGAGGGGTGGTAGGGGGACATGGGGTGGTAGGGGGGAAATGGGGTGGTAGGGAGAGGTGGGGGGTTGGGGAGAGGGGGGGGTTTGGGGTGGGGGGGTTTAGGGAGGGGGAAAATGGGGTGGTAGGGGAGAGATGGGGTGGTAGGAGAGGATGGGGGGTGGTAGGGAGAGAGTTGGGGTGGTAGGGAGAGAGATGGGGTGGTAGGGAGAGAATTGGGGGGGTTTAGGGAGAAGAATTGGGGTGGTAGGAGGTTAGATAGGGTGGTGGGGAGACATGCGGTGGTAGAGAGATATGGGTGGTAGGGAAAAGGGATGGGGTGGTAGGAGAGATGGGGGTGGTAGGATAGGGTGGTAGGGAGAGAATGGGTTGTAGGGAGATGATGGGGTTTGTAGGGTAAGATGGGGGGGTTAGGGAGAGAGATGGGGTGGTAGGGAGAGGATTGGGTGGTAGGGAGAGAAGGGGGGTGGTAGGAGAGAGATGGGGTGGTAGGGAGGAGATAGGGTGTGGGGGGAGTGGGGTGGTAGGGAGAGGAGGGGGGTTTGTAGGGAGAGAGAGGGGGGTGGTAGGGAGAAGAGATGGGGGGGTAAGAGAGAGAGATTGGGTGGTAGGGAGAGAGTGGGGGGTAGGGAGAGAGAGGGGGGGGGGTAGGAAGAGAGAGGGGGGTGGTAGGGGGGGATGGGGTGGTGGGAGAGAGAGAGGGTTGTATTAAGGAGTGGGGTGGTAGGGAGAGAATGGGGGGGGTAGAGTAGGGTGGTAGGGAGAGCATGGGGGGTAGAGTAGGGGGTAGGGAGAATGGGGGGGTAGAGATGGGGGGTTTGGGAGGAGATGGGGTGGAGGGAGAGAGATGGGGGGGTGGGGAGGGGGGGGGGGGTAGGGAGAGGAAGGGGTGGTAGGGAGCTAGATGGGGTGGTAGGGAGTAAGGGGGTGATAGGGAGGAGATGGGGTGGTAGGGAGAGAGTGGGGGGTTTGGGGAGGAGATGGGGGGGGGTGGGGAAGAGAGATGGGGTGGTGGGGAGAGGAGGGGTGGGTGGTAGGGAGAGAGAGGGGTTGTGGGAAAGAGGATGGGGGGGTTTAGGGGGGAAAGATGGGGGGGGGAGAGCTGGGGGATGGAGAGAGGGGGGTGGTAGGGAGAGAGTGGGGGGGTAGAGAGAGAGATTGGGTGGGGGGGAGAGAATGGGGTGGTAGGATGGGTGGTGGGAGAGAGGGGGGGTGGTAGGGAGAGAGAGGGGGTGGAGGGAGAGAGAGGGGGGTGGTAGGGAGAGAGAGGGGTGGTGGGGGAGAGATGGGGTGGTAGAGGAGAGATTGGGGGTGGGGAGGACATGGGGTGGTAAGATAGGGTGGTAGGGAGAGAGATGGGGGGTAGGGGGAGTGGGGGGTAGGGAGAGAGATGGGGTGGGGTAGGGAGAAAATGGGGGGTAGGGAGAGAGATGGGGGGTGGTAGGGAGAAGATGGGTTGGTGGGAGTAGAGGGTGGTGGGGAAGATGGGGTGGTAGGGAGAGAGATGGGGGTGGTAGGGGAGGAAAATGGGGTGGTAGGGAAAACATGGGGTGGTGGGGAGAGGATGGGGTGGTAGGGGAGAGATGTGGTGGTGGGAGAGACTGGGGGGGGTAGGGAGAGAGATGGGGGGGGTAGGGGAGAATGGGGTGGAGGGAGGAGACATGGGGGGTAGGGAGAGAGATGGGGTGGTAGGGAGAGAGATGGGGTGGTAGGGAGAGACATGGGGTGGTAGGGAGAGACATGGGGTGGTAGGGAGAGACATGGGGTGGTAGGGAGAGAGATGGGGTGGTGGGGAGAGACTGGGGTGGTAGGGAGGGCATGGGGTGGTGGGGGAGAGAATGGGGGGTAGGGGGAGGGGGAGGGGTGGTAGTTAGAGACAGGGGGTGGTAGGGAGAGACTGGGGGGGTAGGGGGGAAAAAAGGGGGGGGTAGGGAGAGCATGGGGGGGTGGGGAGAGGCTGGGGGTGGGAGGACATGGGGTGGTAGGGAGGAGTTTGGGTGGTGGGGAGAGAGTGGGGGGGAAAGGAGAGAGATGGGGTGGGGGGGAGAGAGAGGGGGGTGGTGGGAAAGAAGGGGGTGGTGGGTTTTAGGAAGATGTGGGGTGGGGGTGGTGGGTAGAGAGATGTGGTGGGGGGGGAGAGGCATGGGGTGGTAGGGAGAAATTTGGGGGGGGAGGGAGAGAGATGGGGTGGGGGAAAAGACTGGGGTGGTGGTGAGAGTGTGGTGGTGGGGAGACATGGGGTGGTAGGAGAGCATGGGGTGGTAGGGGAGGAGATGGGGTGGTGGGTGAGAGAGGGGGTGGTAAGGGAGAGAGAGGGGGTGGTAGGGGAGAGATGGGGGGGTAGGGGAGACGGGGGTGGTAGGGAGAGACGGGGGTTTTGGTAGGGAGAGAGATGGGGTGGTGGAGTGAATGGGGTGGTAGGGAGAGACATGGGGTGGTAGGGAGAGACATGGGTGGCAGGAGGAATGGGGTGGTAGGGGAAAAACTGGGGTGGAGGTAGAGAGATGGGGTGGTGGGGAGAGACATGGGTGGTATGGGAGCTGGGGTGGTAGGGAGAGGATGGGGTGGTAGGGGAGAGGGGGGGTGGTGGGGAGACTGGGGTGGTAGGGAGAGACATGGGGTGGTGGGAGAAAATGGGGGGGTTTGGGAGAGACAGGGGGGTGGTAGGGGAAGGGGGTGGAGGGAGGGGGACAGGGGGGTGGTAGGGGGAAGAGGGGTGGTAAGGAGAGAGATGGGGGGGTTTTAGGAGGACATGGGGTGGTTGGGAGGACGGGGGTGGTAGGGAGAGACAGGGGGGTGGTAGGGGAGACTGGGGTGGTGAGAGAGACTGGGGTGGTAGGGGGGATGTGGGTAGGGAGAGACATGGGTGTAGGGAGAGACAGGGGGTGGTAGGGGAGACATGGGGGGGTGGGGGGGGCATGGGGTGGTAGGGGAGACATGGGGTGGTGGGGGGAGACATGGGGTGGTAGAGAGAGACATGGTTGGTAGGGAGAGAGATGGTGTGGTAGGGGGGGACATGGGTGGTAGGGAGAATGGGGTGGTAGGGAGAGGATGAGGTGGTAGGGAGAGAATTAGGATGGTTGGCGGAAATTAAAGGGGGGGAGATTAGGAAGAAGATGGAGGTTGTGGAGAAGGGAATGACAGTTGGTGGGGGTAGCAGGTAAGCTTTTAAGGGGGGGAAGTGAAGAATGGCGGTAGTGGAGGTAAAAAGGGAGAGGATAAAATGAGGTGGGGTTTGGAGGAAGGGAAGGGAAGGGAGGTAGGTTGTGGATGAGTGAAGGGGATGTAAACAAGACGTCTTGAAGGGAAGGGTGGTAGAGGACGGAGGAGGGGCGGGTCGGAGGACGTGGGTGGAGGGGGTCATGACGGCATGGAGGTCGGGTCAGGGGGGTTATCAGCAGCAGGCAGGTTTACCGCAGGGAGGTTATCCAGCAGGGGGTTTCCCGGGGGGGTTTATCAGCAACAGGGAGGTTATCGCAGGGGGGCGAGGATCGATGGGAGATCCCCGGATCAGAGATTGGGAGAAAAATGAGGTCGTGAATAACGAAAGAGGGGGAGAGAGAGGGCGTGGCTAGCAAGGGGGTATTGGGCGGGAGGTTGGTAGCAAAGGGGGCATGGGTCGGGGGGTGGCTGCAAGGGGGTATGGGTGGGAGGCCTGGTAGCAAGGAGGTAGGGGCGGGAGGTCGTGGTAGCAAGGAGGTATGGGTCGGGAGGTCGGGTAGCAAAGGGCGAAATGGGTCGGAGGTGTGGCTAGAAAGGAAATATGGGTCGGGAGGGTAGCTAACAAAGAGGTATGGGTCGGGGTGTGGTAGCAAGGTGGGATGGGTCGGGGGTCGTGGCTAGCAAGGAGGGATGGGCGGGAGGTCGTGGCTAACAAGGGGGTATGGGTCGGGAGGTCGTGGTAGCAAAGGGGGTATGGGGGGGAGGTCGTGGTAGCAAAGGGTTTGGGTCCCAAGGTCGGGCTAGCAAGAAGGTAGGGTCAGGAAGTCGTGGTAGAAGGAGGTAGGGTCGGGAGATCGTAGTAGCAAGGGGTATGGGTCGGGAGGGTCGTAGATAGAAGGGGTATTGGGGGGAGGGTAGATAAAAAGGGGGGTAGGGTCGGGAGGGGCGTGTATAAAAGGCAGGGGATGGGTCGGGAGGTGTGTATAAAAAGGGAGGGCATGGGGCGGGAGGGCGTGTTTAACAGGCAGGGTTTGGGTCGGGGGGGCGTGTAAACAGGCAGGGGTTTTTGGGCGGGAGGTCGTGTTTAACGGCAGGGATGGGCGGGAGGTCGTTTTTAACAGGGGGGCATGGGTCGGGAGGTCGTGTATAACAGGCAGGGAAAGGGTGGGAGGTCGTGAAAAAACAGGGAGGGGAGGGTCGGGAGGTGTGTTAAAAAAGGCGGGAGGGTCGGGGGGTTTTATAACGGGAGGGCATGGGGGCGGGAGGGGTGTTAACGGCAGGGCAGGGTCGGGGGGTCGTGTATAACAGGCAGGGGATGGGCCCGGGGGTCGGTATAACAGGGGGGGCATGGGTGGGAGGTCGTGTTAAAGGCGGGCAAAAGGGTCGGGAAAGGGCCCTGTATAACAGGCCGGGCCCTGGGCGGGAGGTCGTGTATAACGGCAGGGGGTGGGGGGGAGGGGTGTATAACAGGCAGGGCATGGGTCGGGGGGTTTGGGTTTAACGCAGGGCATGGGTCGGGGGTCGTGTATAACAGGCAGGGCATGGGTCGGGAGGGGGGTTTAAAGGAGGGCATGGGGCGGGAGGTGTGATAACAGGCAGGGATGGGCGGGAGGGGTCGTGTTTAAAAGGAGGGGGATGGGTCGGGAGGTCGTGTAAACAGGCAGGGCATGGGTCGGGGGAGGTCGTGTATAACAGGCAGGGCATGGGTCGGGAGGTCGTGTATAACAGGGAGGGCATGGGTCGGGAGGTCGTGTATAACAGGCAGGGCATGGGTCGGGAGGTCGTGTATAACAGGGAGGGCAGTGTGAGACTTTTGTGTGAGTCTCCTTACATCCATTGCCTCTGTCACCTAGTAGTAAATAGGTACCTGGGTGTTAGTCGACGGTTGTGGGTCGCATCCTGGGGAACAGTTAACTGCTCTGCATCCTACCTAATAAACGCACCAATGTGTCCTAGCTTATCCGTCAAGGTGCGACGTATGAGCCCACGAAGGTCATCGTCATAACGTACGACGTGTGAGCCGGGAAAGGTCACCGTCTAGTGACGTGTTTACCCACAGATACGGACCACCGTCAGATTCCCTAAGCCAGTGTCGGGGGGACGAAGCTAAGCTTCCAAAATTAGGAAAATGAGGCCTGGTCTCAGACCGAGCCGCGGGGGCGTTGACCCCTGAAACCTTCTCCAGGTAAACTCCAGAGGTCGGGAGGGATGGAGGCAGGGGTCTACCTGGAGTCTACCTGGAGGGCATTCCGCGGATCAACGCCCCCGCGGCCCGGTCCACGACCAGGCCTCCCGGTGGATCAGGGCTTGATCAACGAGGCTGTTACTCCTGGCTGCACGCAATCCAACGTACGAACCACAGCTCGGCTGATCCAGCCCCGTCTTTAGGTATCTGTCCAGCTCCCTCTTAAAGACAACCAGGGGTCTTCCCGTAATGCCTCTTATTGCTGGTGGGAGGCTGTTGAACAGTCTTGGGCGCCGGACACTTATTGTGTTTTCTCTTAGTGTACCAGTGACGCCTCTACTTTTCACTGGAGGTATGTTGCATCGCCTGCCAAGTCTTTTGCTTTCGTATGGAGTGATTGCTGTGTGCATATTAGGAACCAGTCCCTCCAGAATCTTCCAGGTGTGGATTATGATATATCTTTCTCGCCTGCGCTCCAGTGAGTACAAGTCAAGTGCTTCCAGACGTTCCGAGTGAGGCAGGGGTCGGGAGGGATGGAGATAGGGAGGCAGAAGCCGGGGAAGAGAGAGTGAGAGGGAGGTAGAAAGGGAGGTCGTCAATGGTATATGAGGAGAAATATTTCTTTTATGGGCTCTAAGCACGTAAATGAGCCCCAGTGCTGACGTCAGCAGCTTCCTGAGCTCCACCACTTGTTCCACTTGTGTTTCTTAAGCCTGGAACAAGTCCTACCAGACCAGGTGTGACAACTATAATTCACGCCCCAGATATATGGAAACAGAAATTTTATAGGCTCTACACTTGAAAATTAGCATATTTTAATACAACCTGGTTGAACAAGCCGTGGTCCACCGTGAGGCCTAGTTAAGGACCGGGCCGCGGGGGGGCTGACCCCCTCTCAGCACCCTCCGTGAAGACTTCAAGTAGTTTCCATTTTATACCGTTATTTTAAATTTACAATTATTAAACCTTAATTGTGGCATATCTGCTAGTGAGAAATTTATAAATATTTAATAAATCTTTCCCAAAAACCGTATGTTGTCACGAAACTTAATCTACACATGTGTCTTTCACCCCATCATGTTGACATCCTGGTCTTGTACATACCACTCAGGGTTCAACCTTGACATCTCACCTTTATCTATTATCTCTCTGTCTACATATATATACATATATATATATATATATATATATATATATATATATATATATAATATATATATAATATATATATATATATATATATATTATTATTGTTATTATTATTTTTTATTATCACACTGGCCGATTCCCACCAAGGCAGGGTGGCCCGAAAAAGAAAAACTTTCAAACCATCATTCACTCCAAACACTGTCTTGCCAGAAGGGTGCTTTATACTACAGTTTTTAAACTGCAACATTAACACCCCTCCTTCAGAGTGCAGGCACTGTACTTCCCATCTCCAGGACTCAAGTCCGGCCTGCCGGTTTCCCTGAACCCCTTCATAAATGTTACTTTTCTCACACTCCAACAGCACGTTAAGTATTAAAAACCATTTGTCTCCATTCACCCTATCAAACACGCTCACGCATGCCTGCTGGAAGTCCAAGCCCCTCGCACACAAAACCTCCTTTACCCCCTCCCTCCAACCTTTCCTAGGCCGACCCCTACCCCGCCTTCCTTCCACTACAGACTGATACACTCTTGAAGTCACTCTATTTCGCTCCATTCTCTCTACATGTCCGAACCACCTCAACAACCCTTCCTCAGCCCTCTGGACAACAGTTTTGGTAATCCCGCACCTCCTCCTAACTTCCAAACTACGAATTCTCTGCATTATATTCACACCACACATTGCCCTCAGACATGACATCTCCACTGCCTCCAGCCTTCTCCTCACTGCAACATTCATCACCCATGCTTCACACCCATATAAGAGCATTGGTAAAACTATACTCTCAAAACATTCCCCTCTTGCCTCCAAGGACAAAGTTCTTTGTCTCCACAGACTCCTAAGTGCACCAGTCAACCCTTTTCCCCCTCATCAATTCTATGATTCACCTCATCTTTCATAGACCCATCCGCTGACACGTCCACTCCCAAATATCTGAATACATTCACCTCCTCCATACTCTCTCCCTCCAATCTGATATCCAATCTTTCATCACCTAATCTTTTTGTTATCCTCATAACCTTACTCTTTCCTGTATTCACTTTTAATTTTCTTCTTTTGCACACCCTACCAAATTCATCCACCAATCTCTGCAACTTCCTTCAGAATCTCCCAAGAGCACAGTTTTCCATCAGCAAAGAGCAACTGTGACAACTCCCACTTTATGTGTGATTCTTTATCTTTTAATTTCCACGCCTCTGCCAAGACCCTCGCATTTACTTCTCTCACAAACCCCATCTATAAATATATTAAACAACCACGGTGACATCACACATCCTTGTCAAAGGGCCTACTTTACTGAAATAATTTCCCTCTTTCCACATTCTCTAATTTGAGCCTCACTATCCTCGTAAAAACTATTCACTGGCTTTCAGTAACCTACCTCCACACCATACACCTGCAACATCTGCCACATTGCCCCCCTATCCACTCTGTCATACGCCTTTTTCCAATCCATAAATGGCACAAAGACCTCTTAAGCCTTATCTAAATCCTGTTCACTTATATGTTTCACTGTAAACACCGGGTCCACACCCCCCCCCCTACCTTTCCTAAGCCTCCTTGTTCATCTGCATCCTTTTCCCTCCGTTTTAAACTCTTAATTCTTTCATAATAACTCTAACATACACTTTTACCAAGTATACTCAACAGACTTATCCCCCTATAATTTTTGCACCTCTTTTGTCCCCTTTGCCTTTATACAAAGGAACTAACATGCTCTCTGCCAATCCCTAGGAAACCTTTACCCTCTTCTATACATTTATTAAATAATTGCACCACCACTCACAAAACTAAAATCCCCACCTGCTTTAAACATTTTCTATTTTTAAATCCCATCAACCCCCGGCTGTCCTTACCCCCTTTCATTTTACCTACTGCCTCACGAACTTCCCCCACACTCACAACTGGCTCTTCCTCCTCCTACATGATGTTATTTCCCTTGCCCTATACACGAAATCAAGTTTCCCTATCTTCATCAACATTTAACAATTCCTAAAAATATTCCCTCCATCTTCCAATACCTCTAACTCTCCATTTAATAACTCTCCTCTCCTTTTTTTAACTGACAAATCCATTTGTTCTCTAGGCTTCCTTAACTTGTTTAATCTCACTCCAAAACTTTTTTTTATTTTCAACAAAATTTGTTGATAACATCTCACCCACCTCTCCCCATTTGCTCTATTTTTACATTGCTTCACCACTCTCTTAACCTCTCTCTTTTTCTCCATATACTCTTCCCTCCTTGCATCACTCTACTTTGTAAAAACTTCTCATATGCAACTTTTTGTCCCTTACTACTCTCTCTACATCATCATTCCCACCAATCGCTCCTTTTCCCCTCCCCCACACCCACTTTCCTGTAACCACAAACTTCTGCTGAACACTCTAACACTACATTTTAAACCAACCCCATACCTGTTCGCCCCCATTGCCTATGCTCTCATTAGCCCATCTCTCCTCCAATGCTGTTTATATTTTAAACCCTAACTGCCTCCTCTTTTATTTTATAAACTTCACCTCTCTCTTCCCTGATGCTTCGTTTCTCCTTGAATCCCATCTACCTTTACTCTCATTGTGGCTACAACTAGAAAGTGATCTGATATATCTGTGGCCCCTCTATAAACATGTACATCCTGAAGTCTACTCAACAGTCTTTATATTACCAATAACATAATCCAACAAACTACTGTCATTTCGCCCTACATCATATCTTGTATACTTATTTATCCTCTTTTTCTTAAAAAAATTTTTACCTATAATTTAAACCCCTTTCTATACAAAGTTCAATCAAAGGGCTTCCCATTATCATTTACACCTGGCACCCCAAACTTACCTACCACACCCTCTCTAAAAGTTTCTCCCTACTTTAGCATTCAGGTCCCCTACCCACAATTACTCTCTCATTTGGTTCAAAGACCCTCTTATATATTCACTTAACATCTCCCAAAATCTCTCTCTCTCCTCTGCATTCCTCCCCTCTCCAGGTGCATACATGCTTATTATGACCCATTTCTTGCATCCAACCTTTACTTTAATCCACATAATTCTTGAATTTACACATTCATATTCTCTTTTCTCCTTCCATAACTGATCATTCAACATTCCCGCAACCCCTTCCTTGCTCTAACTCTCTCAATACTCCAGATTTAATCCCATTTATTTCCCCCCCAACCGAAACTCCCCTACCCCCCTTCATTTTGTTTCGCTAGGGCCAGGACATCCAACTTTTTTTAAATCATAACATCAGCAATCATCTGTTTCTTGTCATCCGCACTACATCCACGCACATTCAAGCATCCCAGTTTTATAAAGTTTTTCTTCTCTTTTTTAGTAAATGTCTACAGGAGAAGGGGTTACTAGCCCATTGCTCCCGGCATTTTAGTCGCCTCATACGACACGAAAGGCTTACGGATGAAAGATTCTTTTCCACTTCCCCCATGGACAATAAAAAGAAATAAAGAAGAACAAGAGCTATTTAGAAAAAGGAGAAAAACCTAAAAGTATGTATATATATATGCATGTGCTGTCTGTGAAGTGTGACCAAAGTGTAAGTAGGAGTAGCAAGATATCCCTGTTATCTAGCGTTTTTATGAGACAGAAAAAGAAACCAGCAATCCTACCATCATGCAAACAGTTTCGGGTTTTTCTGTTTCACAGCCCATCTGGCGGACGTAGTACTCCCTGGGGTTGCTGCCCTACCAACCTACTACCTACATATATATATATAAAATATAATTATATATATATATAAAAATAGATATATATATATATATATTATATAATATATATATATAAATAATATTATATATATATATAATTAATATATAAAATATATATATATATAAAATATATATATATAAATATATATATATATATATAAAAATATATATATTTTATAATTATAATATATAAAATATATAATATATTTTAATATATATATATATATAAATATATAAATATAATATATATATTTATTATATTAAATATATATTAAAAAATATTTTACTGTTGCTTTGAAGGATGGCATGTAGCGTATGTAAGCATTGTTTACTGGGCAGGAATATCGAGAATATCGGCTTCACAACCCTGTATTTCTCTCGTTTAAGTTTCATTAAGAGTTAGAATGTGTTGCTTAAGTAGAGTTGGTGATACTGCAGTTCAGAAAGCCATTTAATTATTGTCTATTTACTTGTAACATAGGAAAGAAGGAGCACTGCAGCAGGCCTA
>NW_026495218.1:40000-42500 GCF_026875155.1 Cherax quadricarinatus | reverse complement strand
AAAGAAGACCGCAGACACAATATAGTTTAGACGGCCAAAGTCTGCAAACCTCACTCAAGGAAAAAGGTCTGGGGGTGAGTATAACACCGAGCATATCTCCCGAGGCGCACATCAATCAGATAACTGCTGCAGCATACGGGCGCCTGGCAAACCTACGGATAGCGTTCCGATACCTCAGTAAGGATTCGTTCAAGACTCTGTATACCATTTACGTCAGGCCCATACTGGAGTATGCAGCACCAGTTTGGAATCCACACCTAGTCAAGCGCATCAAGAAATTAGAGAAAGTGCAAAGGTTTGCAACAAGACTAGTTCCAGAGCTACGGGGATTGTACTACGAAGAAAGGTTGAGGGAAATCGGCCTGACAACACTGGAGGCAAGGAGGGTCAGGGGAGACATGATAACGACATATAAAATACTGCACGGAATAGACGAGGTGGACAAAGACGGGATGTTCCAGAGATGGGACACAGACACGAGAGGTCACAATTGGAAGTTGAAGACTCGGATGAATCAAAGGGATGTTAGGAAGTATTTCTTCAGTCATAGAGTAGTCAAGCCGTGGAATAGCCTAGAAAGTGAAGTAGTGGAGGCGGGAACCATACATAGTTTTAAGGCGAGGTATGATAAGGCTCATGGAGCAGGGAGAGAGAGGACCTAGTAGCAATCAGTGAAGAGGCAGGGCCAGGAGCTATGACTCGACCCCTGCAACCACAAATAGGTGAGTACAAATAGGTGAGTACACACACATACACACACACACACACACACACACACACACACACACACACACACACACACACACACACACACACACACACACACATACACACACACACACATACACCAGGCACATCTCCTGAAGCGCACATCAACCAAATAACTGCTGCAGCATATGGGCGCCTAGCAAACCTCAGAACAGCATTCCGACATCTTAATAAGGAATCATTCAGGACCCTGTACACCGTGTACGTTAGGCCCATATTGGAGTATGCGGCACCAGTTTGGAACCCACACCTAGCCAAGCACGTGAAGAAACTAGAGAAAGTGCAAAGGTTTGCAACAAGACTAGTCCCAGAGCTAAGAGGTATGACCTACGAGGAGAGGTTAAGGGAAATCAACCTGACGACACTGGAGGACAGGAGAGATAGGGGGGCATGATAACGACATACAAAATACTGAGAGGAATTGACAAGGTGGACAAAGACAGGATGTTCCAGAGATTGGACACAGTAACAAGGGGACACAGTTGGAAGCTGAAGACACAGATGAATCACAGGGATGTTAGGAAGTATTTCTTCAGCCACAGAGTAGTCAGTAAGTGGAATAGTTTGGGAAGCGATGTAGTGGAGGCAGGATCCATACATAGCTTTAAGCAGAGGTATGATAAAGCTCACGGCTCAGGGAGAGTGACCTAGTAGCGATCAGTGAAGAGGCGGGGCCAGGAGCTCGGACTCGACCCCCGCAACTCAACTAGGTGAGTAGGTGAGTACACACACACACACACATACACACACACACACGTAAAGAAACTAGAGAAAGTGCAAAGGTTTGCAACAAGACTAGTCCCAGAGCTAAGAGGTATGTCCTAAGAGGAGAGGCTAAGGGAAATCAACCTGACGACACTGGAGGACAGGAGAGATAGGTGGGACATGATAACGACATACAAAATACTGAGAGGAATTGACAAGGTGGACAAAGACAGGATGTTCCAGAGATTGGACACAGTAACAAGGGGACACAGTTGGAAGTTGAAGGCACAGATGAATCACAGGGATGTTAGGAAGTATTTCTTCAGCCACAGAGTAGTCAGTAAGTGGAATAGTTTGGGAAGCGATGTAGTGGAGGCAGGATCCATACATAGCTTTAAGCAGAGGTATGATAAAGCTCACGGTTCAGGGAGAGTGACCTAGTAGCGATCACTGAAGAGGCGGGACCAGGAGCTCGGACTCGACCCCCGCAACCTCAACTAGGTGAGTACACACACACACACACACACACACACACACACACTCGTCACACACACCCTGGTCACATACACGCTGGTCACACACACACACACTGGTCACACACTCACTGGTCGCACACACCTTGGTCACATACACTGGTCACACAAACACACATTGGTCACACACACACTGTGGTCACACACACCCTGGTCACACACACGCTGGTCCCCCCCCACACACACACTGGTCACACGCACCCTGGTCACACACACGCTGGTCCCTCACACAGACACACACTGGTCACACACACTGGTCACACACACACTGATCACACACACACTGGTCACACACACCCTGGTCACACACACACACTGGTCACACTCACTGATCACACACACCTTGGTCACACACACTGGTCACACACACACTGGTCAAACACACACACTGGTCACATACTCAATTGCCATGAACGCACTGGTCACACAAGCACCGTGGTCACACACACTTAAGAACATAAGAACGAAGGAACACTGCAGCAGGCGTACTGGCC